>JAPYYW010001975.1:0-24213 GCA_030522545.1 Cremastinae sp. A BG-2022a | reverse complement strand
TCCTTAACAAATTTCGATTCCCTATACTTTTAACACGTAAAACTTCATTTATTTTCGCCATTTACAAATGGCTACAGCCAACCTCCTTAAGGGGTTTCGTTACACATAACGAAATAATAAAAATTCGATCAAATTTGGAGAGGATATTCTTTCATATGCGTAAACACGAATTTTTTTTCGAATTTTTGTTTAATTATTTTCCGAACAATTGAACCATGAAATATCATTTTGTTTAGATAATATAGATATACTTTCCGTGTATAAGAATGTAACTTCAAACACTTGATTGATTGCTCGAATTTTTTCTGAATTTATATAAATTTGTTTAGTGGCAAAGAACGTTCTTTCAAATTTTCATCGTGTTCTTAATAAATTTTGATTCCCTATACTTTTAACATGTAAAATTTCATTTATTTTCGCCAACGGTACCGAAACCCCTTAATTATTATTTTTTTGTTAAAAAAAATTATTTTAATTATTTATTCTTTAATTGATGTGGGAAATTTATATTATATTGTCTTATATACGCAATATAATGTAATAAATTATATATTTAATATAGTAAGATTTAGGTAAAGTTAATCATATGTTCGGTATAGTTCGGTTGAAGTTCGGTCAAAGTCAAATTTCATCCGTAATTTATTTTTATTTACGTAGAATTAGATTATGTAAAAGCTATGGTTAATTTAATTGTTTAATGACAAAATATTAAAAACTTAGGCTTCTTAATAATAAATCAATAAAATTAATACTCAGAAAAAATTACGACTGAATTTGACTAACGTACATAACCTGGGTTATTTCGACCAATGCTTGCAAGAGGCTGTTTTTTTTTCGTTAAAAAAATGTTTGACTTTAGATAAAGAAAACATTTTTTTTTCAACTTTTTCATAAACTAAATTTAAGCAAATATTTAGTATCATAATTATAATTATAAGCAATAAAAAATTTAATCTAATATAAAATAAGGATTTCAGTACGTTGTACTCGACCAAATCCAAACAAAGCGCACGCAACTGCACTGCCATGTTATTATCACTAATATCTTCTGCTAGAAAGAAAGATCCGATATGTGTGACAAGGATAGCAGTCTCAAAATTGCATTAATTATAAAAACTTGAAGAAATCAATGAAGAAATGTGGTAAATTAACTGAAATCGTTGATAAATAGCTTTCTTATAGATATCAATGATTGTAGTGGAAAGATTTTTTTGGCCATTAAACGATTAATTTTCCATATATAAATTGAAATTTAGATAGTTGGCGTGTCATCTGAGCCTTATAAAAGTAATGCTACATTGTTTAAGATCAAATTTTTTTTTCATACATTGTCTCTATTTTATCCGTTATGATTTATACAAAACTTGTCGATGTGTAACATTCGTTTTATTTAATTTAATATTTTAATGGGGAAAAATGTTAAATGTAATCCGCTTCGTGAATGCATAATCGACTTCAACACATCTTTTGCGAGCTCGAGAAATTTGGTTTTACGCACGAATATTTTCAAGGTTACTGACTCACCAGATTCGTATGTTTTTCTCGATTTAAGGAATTTCACAAAAACGTTGAAAATACTTATTTTTAGCAGCATTAGAATTTGAACTTTTCGTATGATATATTATCATTCTATTTACTGATTATAAAATTCGTGGGTGCACCATTCGTTTCACTGTTGTAACAATTATCCGGCGGTACGGAAATAATAAGTTTCTACCTCCGATTTTGAGATTTTCTCTATTTTTATCGAGAAAATCGATATTTTTATCGAGAATTTTCTTTCCATGTAAATTATTCTGCAGTGAGTATTGTTATTGGAAATATATTAATATCTTTTGATTAAGGTAGTTCTATCGGTACAGTCAAATCAAAAGTATTTTTATCTCAATTTATCTTGAAATCGTGTGGATTTTTAGTTTAAGTCAATTAAGAAATTTGTTGCAAATTGTTTCAAGAACAACATACTCAAAATTCAAGGTCGTCCAAGGTGATCTGTACTTGTTACGTATGTGTGAAAATTAAAAAAACCATAATCTTAGGATTAAAAAAAAACTAAAGGAAGCTGCTTTGAAGTACAATAAAGAGCTGTGCAAAATCTCAAGAAGTTCCACTACCCAAAAGTCAAGATATCAAGAGTTGAAGATTGCAATATTTAACACGTGCTCTTATGAGAGACTGCAGAAAATAGTGATTTTTGACAGTAAATATCTCGAGTTCAACGTAGTGAAACTTCTTAAAATTTAATATAAAATTGCACATTGTATCAAAGAAAGTTTTTGCAAATTTTTAAAAAAATCCTAAGAAAACGATTTTATGATAGAACTACCTTAACGTCGAGTCCAATAAACCAATGAAGCATAAACGCAAAAACATTGATGATGATACACCCGCCTGAAATTTTATTTTAAGATACGTGAACGTATGAACGCTTCGATTAATTCTAAATTCGAAAAATTTCCAAACGTGTATATTGGAAGCAGGCTCGTTCGTGTGTTGTAAAAAAAAAATTATCGTACATATAGCAGCACACGAGAGTGAGTGCAGACTCGATTGTGTGTTTGCGAACACTTGAGCGCTTTGAACTTGACATTTCCATTCTGAGAGAGTTCCGGAACCGAGAAAGAAAAAAAAATTATTCTACACCTGCGCAGTCGAAAGCGAGACTAAAATAAATATATATTTTCTCTCAATACTTAAAAACTCGGACGAATATATTCATTTCGTCCAAAACCGATCGATGCGAATTTTTCCCTCTCTTCTCCATTTAGCGACGTCGTGTCCCTTTCTATTTTTGCACGACGATTGAGAACTTTTCGCGATTTTTGCCATAGAGAATCACGAGGCAAAAAATTCATACTACGATGATTCGCATCGCGTGGGTGTGCCCATCCGCGAAGCGTAAATTTACACGGACGAGAATCATCTCTGCGTTGAAGAGAGAAAGAAAAAGCGAGAAACGCGCGTTCACGGACGCGCGGATATTCGCGACGGTGTTGGAAGAAAATGCACCCGAGCCGACCGGCTTTTTCCCTCCTTGCTTCTTTGATTTAACCCCCCCCTCCTCTCCTCCTTCCCCTCGTCCCGGCCTCCTTCCATCCAAAGCGGACTCTCGTGTATTCAGGCTTGTCTATGCACCTCTTCACGTGCTGTACATACAAATGTCGCTGAACGTAGACAAAAAGGACGTTTATAATAAATATTTTCTACCTCGGTCGAATCAGAGTATCGATTTTCAACAATGTATGCTATTTTTTAAGGACGCATACACAGGGGCTATACATTGTAAGAAAAATTGTAAATTCTTGACGTTCACTTTGTATAAAATTATAGACTATGTTTTTTTTTATTTTTTTAATTGTAGCAAAGAAAATTATGGGTTGGCAACTTGAGTATATTTTGAGGATGATTTTTTAAGCTGTATTTGTCCAAATTAATTCACTCACCAATAAATTGCATTAATTTACTAAAAGTTCATTCAGGTTAAATTTATCAAAATATTTTTAATCAGTTGATATAGGAATTGAAAAGGCTTTGTGTATTCCTGGCGTTGAAACGTATATCACAAAGTGTCAGCTTAGTCTGTTTTTTTTTACTTAAATTTTTTATTTACATAATCCACGTGTGAATCGAATCCCTTGAGTTTAGCGTTTCGTCCTGGTCGACCCGGATAATGTCTCGCAAGCGAATGAAAAATTTCACTCTCGGACATTATCCTGATAATGTACCTCCATTTTTTACGTTTTGTTTCTATCTTCTTCTGGAAACACTCATTCCATTTTAATCACGCAAAGTAAAAAGTTGAGTAATTTCGTCAAAAAGTGCTCTTACATGCGTTTCTCCCTTCTCGCGCATATACAGAACAAAAAATTACCATTGCTGCTTTTAATTTTTTGTACACACACACACACGTTTCTGTAATTTGTTAATCAAGCTCTTTTAATTTTTCTCGTGCTAATTCTGCAATTTTCATATAATTAACGTTTTTTTTTTTCGTCGTTCATTATTGTGAATGAAAGGCATTTTATTTTTCGGTTCTCGTGCAATCGTTTTATCGTTATTTTCAAATGGAGCACCAAACGAGAATATTTTTTGCTTGTTTTTCTTATTATTAATGTCACGTTAAATAATCGTAGAGGAAAACGGGGTGGGTTGTCGTGTGGTATCGATCCATAAACGAGGCACCGTAATAAACTTGGCATTCCCGGCGGTCCTCCACGAATTCCATCGTTCTACTCGGTCACGATAGCATTACTGCGCGAGAGCTCTCCCGCGGTAATGCGAACCGTGATCGGTGTCACGATGAAGTCAAGCTCTCGCGTTCTATTCATGATTTTCAGGAATTTTTACATCCACCTCGTTATTAACGAACGTCCAAATATTCTCGTGCCAGTTGTTAATCCTTTCTTGCCATTTACTATCGTGTATCCCCATTACAATATGTAACTCGCTCGTGCATTTTTGTGAAATTAATTTTTCAATGCGAACATTGAGACAAAGATACAAAATATGAAAATATTTTCCAGTTGTTTTTTCTTCATTCCTTTTTTTTTCATTACGCAAAATTATTATATTTTTTCTTATATGGATGACGTGCATGAAATTATATTTCAATGTTTGACAATGTATAATCGCGCGAGGCCTGACAATCTTTTTTGTTTCTACGAAATGAGAAAAAAAAATCGTTTTTCTGCCATTATATCACTTTTATTTGCAAATATCTCGACCCAGTTAATCGTTATCGAGATATGTTTTATGATTCGTGTAAAAACGTTTGAACAAAAGCTTTTCCTTCTTTTTTCAAAGTGTAATACGTTCGCGTGTGTTAACATTTCTTATCATTCTTCTGTCATGACGAACCGTGCCCATTATCGGTCCGAATCGCTTGTATACCGTACACGCTGCTGCTAACCAAGAACGCAAGAGGATCGTCGTATGTCAGGCTTTCGGTTGCCAAGCTCGCGTCATTGTACCCCGCTGTTTAGATTTCGTTGTAGACACACGCACGCACAAACTTATCGATCGATCGCACTTCGCATTCTTGTTTTCTCTTCTTTCTCACTCTTTCCTTTTTCTCTCACTAAAACTTCACGCATTCGCATCAATTTATTTTTTTCATTTTCCGCTTTATTTCGAATTTTCATTCGTAAAAAACATATCTGGCGTATAACTGATAAGGTTTTTTTTTCGTCTTTTTTTTTTCGCGAATATAAAAATTTTCGGCGCGTAAACGATATATTGAGTATCTTGAATTTTATGAATTTTTATAAAACATTTCACCGGAAAAAAAATTTCGATTATGAAAAAAATAGCAATAAAATTTAAAAACAATTAGGATATGTTTATTATTCCAAGTTAGGTTTAAATAGGGAATCGTTTTCTCACAGTTGAAAATCGGATTTTCAACAGGCAGCATCTTCGTTAAAAAGTTATTGGTATAAGGGCATGGGATTTTATAGTGGGGATTGTGCAACTTATTTTCCAATCGTTTAATCTCGGAAGAAAACATATTTCTTTTAATTGCCACATTTGATGGACATTTGATAGAAAAATGTTTGAATTTCACGTAATTTGAACGTTACGTGCATTATGTTTGAGAAATGAATTTGAAGGAAAAAAGTGAATGTATTGTGAAGTATTTGACTGCTGTCAGCGGTCGGAGAACTCGCGGTGTCGCCGTCGTCGTCGTTGAAGAAAAAGGGATGAGGAGAGAGGGAGCGACGTGTCGAGCGTCGTTGAACAAGGGAGGGCGGTTGAAGGTGAAAAGGAGGAAAGAGCAGGAGGCCAGGAGGAGGAGGAGGGTGCATTGTAGTTGCATTCGTCTCGGGGTAAAACTAACGAGCCCTTCAATCAGTCAGCTCCCCTTTGTATATGCGAGCTTGCATCCCGTCAAAGCTTGCGCGGAAGGGTTATTCACCTCAACCGAGTCCTCGAATTTCTCTCATTCTTTGTTTTTCTCTCACACTCTTTTTTCCTTTTTTTTTTTCCTTTGCCCTTCAACCGACGATTTCTCCGTCCTCGCTCTCTCGCATTTTCCATCTTTTTCCCCTGATGCTCTTGAACGCCTTCTCCTCTCGATTTGAATCACATCTGTACATATTCTGGTTTTGCGCGTTTAACGCTTCATTGCGTGTTTCGACAATGCAAACTGTCGTCATCGCCAAGCCATTTCCTCGTTATTCACGACGCAAAATAGTTATCGCATCCTTTTACCGATTAAGGTTAACGTCCCAATAGTTGGATAATTTTCGCTATATTATTTTTTATATTTGAGTTATTCTTTTTTTAATAAAATCGTATGAATTTTTTTTTCCTGTACGAGGAAGTATATTTTTCATAATATGTATTAATTTATTGGAAAAAACTCGCTCAGCCCTATAGACAGGGTCGATTTTCTGTCCAACTAATGGGACATTCTATACATATTTAAACGTTTAAGTATTTATTAACTAGAAATGTTTAAAATTACTATATAAAATGAGTTTTTGATCGCTAAAATATCAGATATAATAGTTTAGATATGAATCTGAAATAGATTTTTTTGTTTGAATATTTAAAAAAAAGATGAAGTGAGAAAACCCCGAAAGTAATCTTCGGTTTTTTTATAAAAACAATTTTTTTTAGCTAACCTTAAAACACAATGTTGAATTATGGTTAGACACTGCGTGTATCATCATTTTTCAAAATGAATTTTCGTTTCTCTTGATTTCTTGTTATGAAACATATGTTAAAAAATGTCGAAAGGATAAAGAGAAAGACGAGCGCCTTTCTTCACTTGAGACTTCTGCCATCAGTCGCAAAAATAATTTTCTTTTGATTATTCTCATTTTTTGTTTCTCCATGTTAACGCTACGTTGGCCAACGGGCTCTCGGAATTCTTTGATCGTGTGCGTATATTCGGGACCCCTCGCGAGAGAGAGACTCGTTTCGCGCGTCACAGGAGGAGCCTTTTTGTGAGCGTCGAGAAATCGACGACGGAAAACGACGAGGGGGAAAAGAGCGAGAGAGAGAGAGAGAGAGAGAGAGAGAGAGAGAGAGAGAGAGAGAGAGAGAAATGTTGAGATGAAAGAAAGGTTGTACAGTCCGAGAAAAGAGGGGGAGAGAGAGAAAGAGAGAGAGAGAGAGAGAGAGAGAGAAGATAGTTGTTCGGGCTTGACGCTTCTGCGCTGTTTCGCGACTGTACTCGCTTCTCCGATGTCGCACTTAATATGTATTCGAGAGCGACTACCTGCTTCATCCCGAAGCCTCGAGAAAGCGTTTTCGAATCGCGCCGGGCGTGTACGAAAATTCAAGAAAGATCTCTCTCGCTCGGGTTAAAAAAACTCCCACCTCCCATTCCAGCGAAGGAACAAAAATCGTGGCGCGAAAAGAAAAAAAAAAACAAAGCGAAGCGAGAAGGACCCAGAGTGAAACTAAAAATTCATTCGTCGACAAATTTCCAGGAAGAAAAATGTCACGCGGATTTAACTTCCAAATTCTTATAATCGTCCCCTTATCGCTTATCTATCTTCTTCCTTTTTTTCTTTTCGGAGAACCGAGGCGAATCTCGGAGAGAAAAGTTGTTTTTTTTTCTTTTCGTTTCTCTCCTCCGTCGTCTTATTCTGCTTTCAGTTTCTTTTGTTCCCCTCATCGGAGCAGTCGGAGCGCGTTTCCTTCGACTCTCGGCCGTGTCTCCTTTGTTGCGCGAGCCCCCCCCCCTTCCTTCCTTCTCCGCCTCGTCGCGCTTCGTCTCTCTTCTCTCCCTCGCGCTCCCTTCGCCCGCTCGTCCCCCCATCTGCCGGCAGACGAGCCGAATCACCACGTGCTTGCCTTACACCGCGGACTCACACTAGTTGCGCGATCTCAAGGTTACGTGACCTCCACTCACTCCGAGAGCTATTCGCACACGTCGGAATTCTCTCTCGCTCTTTTCTCCCTCCACACCCTTCCGCTCTTTCTTCTTCTTCTTCTTCTTACTGCCCTTTTTTTACTATTTTATCCTTTATTTTCCATCTTCAACCAATTTTTTTTTATCTCGTTTCGAGTCTTTTTTTTTTTGTTTCTTTTTTTTTTCTCTCTCCCTCTCTCTTCCGTTCTCTCTCTCTGGACTGTCGAGCGAAGCGCACGTGCATACCCGTCCGCGTTTCTCCAAACTCGTATCCGTGCCCTCTCTCTCCGTTCACGCGCTAACCTGCTACGTGGGAATCGTTTTTTCTTCTCTCGCTTATTCTTCTATTTCTCATTCTTCTCTCTCTCTTTATCTCGCGTGCGCGTTTAGTTTTCTCGTATAAATTAGAGAGAGAGAGAGAAAAATGCTGTAAAAATAAATTGTGTATACCGCTCGATTCATGGGAATATTATCGAAGTTACGCGATTGCGATCGACGTCACGAGTATTACGGATCTCCAGAAACGCGTATAGGGCATTTTGTGCTAAATATCACACACGATTTCTTTCCTCGAGCACATGATCTTTATTTATGGATTTTTCGTTCTTTCTGTTTTTTTTACACCATTTGCGAAAAGTTGAAAGTTTTTTTTTAACATATCAACACTTGAATGAATCGTTTCGAAAAGAAATAATTTTAAAAAATTATAATTTCATAGTATTAAAAGTTTTCTTTATATTATATAAGAGAATTCTGTCGGTATTTTATTTATCGGTATTTTATTTTATTTTTTATACATCGAGAGTAGAGGAATATGATTTTGTCGAATTACTAAAGTTTCTTGAAAACGTATGTAATTTTGAAAGAAAAATTCATTTTAATTTTATTTCCGTATTTATATTATATAATGCATGTAATATAAATATTTTATTAATCGAGGAGAAAAATTAGATTCGAATTTGAACACAGAATGAGTTTTGATTTGAAGAATCGTTTCTGGTTAATGCGTCGTCCATTGTGTATAAAGTAAACGTTCCAATAGTTGGACAATTTTCGCTATATTATTTTAAATATTTTAATGATTTTTTTTTCTGATTAAAATAATCGTATATGGATTATTTATTATTCCTATACAAAAATGTGTATTTTCCATACCATTATTTTATTGGAACAAACTCGCTTGACCCTATAGAGACAGGGTAGATTTTCTGTCCAACTATTGGGACATTCTACATATTCAAACATTCAAGTATTTATTTACTACAGATATATTATTTATAATTAACACATAAAATGAGTGTTGATTTGATAAAATATCAGACAATAGTTTAGATGTGATTTTCAAGCAGATTAATTTTTTTTTGAATATCGTTTAAATAAAGAAAAAGTGAGAAAACCCTTGGCTGTTCAACTATTGGGACGTTTACCTTAGGAGAAGGCGTGATTTTCCGTGTGGCGTTCCGAACGACCCGTTAGCGAAACTTTATAATCCGTTAAGTCGTATAGACCGATGTCAAATGTTGGACGCGCCTTCGTCGAGTCTCTTATTTTCGTATATAAACGCGCAGGATCTTTGAAAAGTTGCCAAATCGCGCGGATTCGAGAGCTTTGTCGTTAAAAGTGCCGAACGGAATTTCCTCTCGGTATATCTCAGAAACAATAAGACGAACTTCGTCGCAGTGCATCTACCAGACCGAAACCAGTCGCATCATTTTTTTTTCTCCCGTACTTCCGAGAAACTATCAATTTTTTTTTTTTACAAACGAAAAAAGAAACTGCATTTTCGACGAGTTATTGTTTTCCAATAATTCTGAATCATTTTCTTATTTTAGCATAATATTTTGAGAGATCGAACATTCGTAGAGATTGTTTTTCTTTGAGAAAAATAAGAAGCAGCTGATATTTCAAATATTATTTTTCCACTATATATATAGTGATTTATTCGTCTTTTGGGATATATAGCGGAACGTTCAATTTCCAAAAATTTAATCGATGTACAAAATCGACGAAAACATTTTTCGCGCTGGAAAGAAATTCGTTTTTCCGGGGATTACCGAGAGATGGACAAATTTCGTAGAGAGCTTTTTTTTTATTTCTATGTTTAAATTTATCTCTTCGTCGTTGTTTCGTAATGGATATTGGTTTTATTGAGCCTTTAGAGGGGGAGGGGGAGGGGGGGGAACACCCGATTTGGATAGAACGAGTGATAGAAATGCGACGGGTTTTGTCACGGTTTCGACGAGGTGACGGGAACACCCGAGACGTCGCTGAGGGACGCGTGAAGACTTTGACGTCCGCAATGTCCCTCTTCCCGCCCTTTTGGATCGCTGCCAGTATTTGTATGTGCAAAGCAGCTGAGAATTGTATGCTCCAGTAATGAGGAAAGCCTTCGGGAGAAAGCGATGAGACACGAGGGAAGAGGAAAAATATTTTGCGAAAAACCTTTTCTCGTTGCTCGAAATTGACAGCTCGTTCAAATTCAACCCTCAACTGACATTCTTATCTTCTTTTTCAATTAAACACTGTCACGATATTGTAATTTTTCAACAGTATATATGAACCTCATAAAAATTGAAGAAAATCGAACGAGTGTTCATAATTAAATTCATGAGTGAAAATTCAACTTTTTAAAAATAATAAATAGTATAAAAAGATGTTTACACATATATAAACACCTTCCAATGTATTACATTTTGATCAATCCTATTTTCAGAATGTTTATACTTTTATTTCAAGAAAAAATTATTAAAACGGGTCTATTAAATATTATTTCGTTTGATTTCGATATATTTTAATGTCTTCATGGACTCGTGGGTGAGGAATACCGTTGTTGTTTTCAGGTGATCGACCCGAACCTGAAATAAAATTTTAATGCCGTATCCACAGAATGGGTTTCTTGAAATAGATAGTTGGACCCGGTTGACAGACAGACGAAATTTGATAAAAAGTTAAACGAGTTCACCGTCGCGAGTTCAGTCTATCGCCGAGTCAATCAAATCAAATCACAATCTTTCAATCATTGTTCGTTTAATAATGTATTTGTTTAACATTAATTTAACTTACATCAAAAATAGTTCGCAGCTTCTATTTCATTATATTAAGTCAGTTCGATAGCTGCAATATGTTAGTAGAAAAAAAGCATCAATAACTCTCATTATGGAGATAAATTCATTTAATTTATCTGCAAATGATATATAATTTTATTTTTTATCGGTTAATTGTTACAAAAAAATGTTTTTTTAGTTGGAAAAAAATATATTCAAAAAATAGTTATTTCTTTTTAATTTAAAAACAGCATGCAATAAACGAATCATGTGAAATAAGATTTTGTTAGCAAAATAAAAGTTCCTTTTTATACAGTGGATATAAGGTAAACGTCCCAATAGATGGACATGTCCCCATAGTTGGACAATTTTTGCTGCATTATTGTTAACATTTGAATTATTTCTATACAAAGAGGTTTATTTTTCATAACCTTAATTTATTGAAACAGATTTGCTGAACCCTAGAGATAGGGTGAATTTTCTGTCCAACTATTGGGACATCCTACATATTCAAACGTTAAAGTATTTATTTACTATAGAGATGTTGTCTAAAATTAATACATAAAATGAGTTTTGGATTACTAAAATATCAGACAATATAGTTTAGAGGTAAATTTTAAGCAGATTGTTTGTATGTATCTTTTTAAAATAAAGATAAAGTATGAAAATCCTTATTAACTATCCAATTATATATTGGAACTTTTATCTTAAGCAGTTTTTCTTCCGCAGAAAGTGATTTGCGAGATCACATTCATAAGCTGTTACAAAGGAATGGCATGTTTGAGAAAGGGTAATTGAAGGTGAATAAGTGTATTTGCTCAATGATGTAAAGGTCGAAAAAACTTTAGCAAATCAAATTTTCACAATTTGATCAGCTTGGATGAAGAAAAAGATGAGGAACTTGGAGGAATTTGTTTTTCTTTATACTTCTTTATATATACATATACGAATCGTAAAGCTGATGATAAAATGTATCTATAGATTCGGTGAAATTTTGAGAAATATTCGAATGTTTATGAGAGGAGAGAATGAGCGTTGATTTCTCTGGGCGTTATATATATTCTCGTATCAACTGTTGTAAATCGGAACTCGGAGCTGCTTCTCATTCATGTCTTTTTGCCCGAAAAGCGCGGCGGCCCCATATTCTCTCCTTCTCTCTCGTAAAATTCTCAAGAAGCACGTATTTCTCGGCGCTGCTGCGTTTCCTTCTGTTTCTTCATGCGTGTGTGAAAGCCAAGCCGGAAGTGCATGGTATACTCGAAGGAAAATAAGCTGCGGAGCCAGCGACACGGGGAGAAAGAGACTCTTCGGCGAACAACATTTTCAGAACTTTCTGGGCTCCAAAAGCCATACGTTCTGAACCTCGACGAACGACTTACAACTGCAAATGCTAACTCTCTTTTATGTACACGCGCATCATTCACCATAATATATATACGCATCCGATGCATTTTCGTTGCATGAATTTTCGCTAAACGCGATGAAATTTTCTTATCCACTTCTCGCATACCTTTTTGCACTTTTATATATTTACAGAAATGCATATTGTACGAAATATATGATAATTTTTTTGAATTTTTTGAATTCTACGCATACAAAGTTGAATAACTTTTGTATACGCTCGAGGAATTTCATTTATATATTTTTTTAAGTTCATGACCTTATTATTGTAGTGAAGACAATTTTGTTGTTTTATTCTTTTTCGAATAAATTCATAAATTCGATGATCTTTTATTTTAATTTACTTGCTATTTATATTTTGGGGTAAATTGCTCATTATACAAGCGGTAAATAATTGTGAGATTTATTTTGTGTGAAAACGCGTCTTTCTTTTTCGCTCTTTTCGTTCTTCGTGTCTTGGTTAAAGTACAAAATGCCTCGGAGAGGCTTTTCAACCAGGAAATGAGCAATCTTGCCGCCCACCACCGTCACCTCCTCTATATATCTATCCCAGTAAGAAATCCTTAATTAAGTCGTAACGCTCGCGAGCATCGCTCTTCTGCGTCTCTTCTTCAACTTTCGCGATTATCTTTCTTCGTGCAACATCTTTCATATTCCGATTCTTCTGAAAATTTAGCTACTCGGTATATGCACTTTATCATCGAAATGTTACTGCGTTATTGTCTCTGTACCGAGCACGTCAGCGATCTTTCGATTTGGTAACTGAGGACAATATATATTGCAAATTGAATTGATAAAGATTTTTTAGCGTCGTTTTCTACATCGCATATGGCTAACAACTGGCATTTATTTTATTACAAAAAATGAGATCTTGAATTCTTGCAATTTTTCTATATACATTTTTAAAAAGTCATTTATTCTAACCCTATTTTATTATTCTTGAAAAGTAAGATATAATGTCAAGTGTTAAAATAAAACTATTTCGATTACACTTTAAATTATATTAACAACGGCTTTTTGGAATCAATGTAAATTGAGGACGAAAAATTTGCCCATATGAAAAATCAGATGTTTTACATGTCTGTTACAAAATAACTAAATATTGATGAGGAATAAAAATATCCAGTTTTTCTGCTGCGGTTGTGTGTAAAAGTCACGATATTCAATAGGTTTAAATATCACTAAATATTAAACACATGTTATTATTAATAAATAAATCTCATCAACTTTTATATGACGGATTCTTTTAAAATTAAACATTGCTTAAAATAAAGTCTTGTTATTCCTACTGCTGAAAATCGGACAAATAAACTCGACAAATTTTCATGGAATGCTTTTAATCGCAATGAATAATATATTGATCTTTATTTTCGTTCGAAATAACGTATTATTCATAAAATCCATTAAATGTAAAACGAATGTTAGTGGTTGGTACAGAGTTATGAAAGTGGAGTTAATATAATAATGTACCGCAAATCTGTAGATTTCCCCCATACCAATTATACACGTGACTCGTTATAATTCCACACCTGATACACGTTTGCCCAATGAATCATTTCTTTTTCTCATTTGCTTTCGCTTGTAAGCGCTGATTATGAATTAATGGTAAAATAATTATTGAAAATTATTCCCATTTGCTCCGACCGGTCCGGAAGCGTCGACGAGTTTAAAAAAAGTATAATAAACCAGAAAAAACAAAAACTCGCGTTACGAGCCTCTATTGATTTCGATGTCTAGGTCTGATATTTTTTGCTGGAAACGCTCTCCGCCATATTGTAATTACTGTCTAATTGCTCGAATCTGACAAAAAAAAATGGAAATACAAAAAAGATACGGAAGAAAATTCGGTGTGTCGAAGGACGTTTTGGTTTATCGCAATCTAGGCGGAAGCGTCGCGGTGCCCGGGTTGAAAAAATAATTCGAGAGTGGTGCTGAGATAAACATCGTGTGTCTCTGTGTGGCTCAAGATCCGAGAGACGCAGTACACAGTTTCTAGGGATTTTTTTATTTGGAATTAATGAAAGAGCGCATCAGCCGCATTTTATTCATTGTTTTATACATATATATCTCTGGCACACTCTTTCCGCAATGCTTTTTTTCTTTCTCGCACGTACACATTCGTACTGTTTGTTGGCACCCTTCGGTAATTGGCGTCTATGGCTTTTGCACATTGGCTCATTAGCAGCACGTGTTCCTTCGCGCAGCTAACGTCGTTTTCTTCTTCCATTTCACCGCGTTATTTTAACCCCGCGCTGAAAAAGAGTCGAGAACGTGCGAAAACGCCAGTGAAAAAAAAAACGAACTGCATCGTGGTGATATATAGGTTACACTTTTCTTTGACTTTCAATATTTTTTTTTTCTTTTTTTTTCTCTTTATGCTCGCGAGCGAGTCCGTTTCGGGTTATTTGATATTTCAATGACCGGCTGTTGCCGTGACACGTGACACCTCCCATCCTCTTTTGCCCGCTTCGCCCGCCAATTATCGTCACAGGATCCTCCGAAACGTCTCTTCGATAAATCGATCCATGCGCACCCACACTAATATTCACTCGGTACGACAATTCCGTGATTTTTTTGCGGCCACGGGATGAAAAAAAAGGTGAAAAATTCTAAAGTTTCGACTCGAGAATTCGAAAGACTTGGACTATGAAATTAGTTGCGTAAATTATTTGCTTATTCCTTTTTTTTCTAATTTTCATCGAAATAATTCAATGCTGACATCACGGTTCGGCCTTCGCCGTCCAAAGACTTCTATACATTTTTTGTGTGCAATTAATCTTAAAATCTTCTCATCCGGGTTCAATTTTTTGTATATTTGATGATACAACACATACACTTTTATAAATGTTCGCATTGGCAGTTGAAGGCAGTTTCACGAGCCGTTTGATTTATTTGTCAAGCGAGAAAATAGTCAAAAAGTTTCAGCAAATATAAAAACTGAATTGATTTTCAAATTGGATGTATTTTGTGAGGCGAATTATGAAATTTTTCTATTTAAAATATTTTGAGAAATACGAGACATTTTCCTTCATTTGACGCTCTTCTATACATATGTATACCTTTTCGTAAATATCATTTGAAAAGTTGCTATAATAAGTGAAATAGAATTTCGATTTCTCGAGAGTTGGTATACGCGCTACATATATTGTATAAATAACGCCTATATGTATATCGTGTGGGTATATAATATACTATACATGTCGAAGGCGAGGCCAACATGGAAGATGCATTTCTCGAATGCAAACGAATTTCTCCGGGGAGTCTTGGCTACCTGCTATGAGAAAAGTCCCGACCCTCTCGCCCTTTTGCCCTTTTCTGTCATATCGAGGCAAATGGACAAGGGAACCGTGCGCCCATTTCGCCAAGTTGCCTCTCAGCGTGCGATTAATCCGAGACTACCTGCAATCGGTATTTCCCACTTACGTTATTTGCATGAGATATTCCGCGTCAGAGCGGAGCCTCGATTTCACCTCGGACGATGCGAATATTCCCCAATAACTCTCCTCTTTCCATCATTATAATATTATACATATATTTATTGTTTACTTTTTTTAAACATTCAAATATATTATTTATTCGTTCACATTTTATAAGCTATATACTTTTTCAAGTGATACTTTTCTTTATTTGAAAATAACGCAGAATAAAATGTTTACAACGGCAATATAATTGACGCAGAAGCTTGAATAAAAGAAATAATGAATGAATGAACGGATTTGATTATTATCAGGGATGGCCAGGGCTCGATACTTTTCTCAGAAATTACAATTTTTCAATGGGTGATATCCTTTTATTTCAACAACGGGGCATTCAAAATCACCCATTGAAATATTTTCATTTCTCAGAAAAGTATCGAGCTCTGCCCATTCCTGATTATCATGAGCCCTAACTAAATTGGTTTGGTACAATAACAATAAGCACAAAACTTAGAAATTAAAGTATAAACGTTTATATTTGAAATTACAAGGAATACTAAATAAAAGAATAATAAAATAAAGGTAGAAAAACGTATTAACGAAAATTTCGCAGTAAAATCCGTAAATAAATATAGACCCAGGTATAGGCATGTAAGAGGCCATTCCGACTAATTCGTCCGTTCAGGATTAGTGTCGTTCAGTAAGTAAGAATGCGAGGCTGGCTCGGAAAAAGAAAACAAAGATAGATAGAACGAGAGAATGAAATATTAGATGATAAGTGATCGCCGAGACAGGTTGAGTGAATGATATTGTGTGACTGCGATTCATCGAATTGTGATTACAGTCACCGAGGTGAAGAGCGTTTGAATGTCTATACTAAAAATTTAAATTAAAAGAGATATGTATATTCTTCTGGGATAAAACGATTGGAAAAGTTTCCGAAATCCGAAGATATTTCCAATTGAAAACCTATAATTTTTATGCTGACGAGTTCATACGAGATATTTCGTATCTTTGTTTTTCAAAAAACAATTTTGTTTCTTACGAAAATAAATATTTACAAGTACGCTTTATATTATACTCATTGGATATTTTGAAAGCTATAGCATAAAAAAAGCTGAGATTTACGAACCTTTTGCATTAACCATGCATCAACGAGATAAATAACATTATAATAAAATATAGCCGAAGCTGTATACAGTTTAATAATAGGTAATGCATATTGACAAGATTTCCTAACCTCAGTCATAAAGACGACACTCTATTAAAGTTTTAATATTACAAAATATAATTTATGGATAGCCGCAATGATTCTTCAGGTAGTTCCATCAGTACAGTCAAATGAAAAAAATTTTTCTTAGTTTATTTCCATACCAAGTGATTTTTCAGGAAAAGTTTATTTAAAAAAGTTGTTATATACTAATTGATTTAAGAATAGCATACTCAAAATTCAAGGCCATCCAAGATGACCTGTACTTGTGACGAATATGTATGAAAATTAAAAAAATAATATTCTTAGGATTTTTTAACAAACTAAAGAAAGCTTTTTTCAAGTACAATAATGACAATAACAATAAAACTTTTATGATAGAAGAGTACAGAAAATAGTGATTTTCGACAATAAATATCTCGAGTTCTATCATATTTTTCTGTACACTCTCCATAAGAGTGCGTGTTTAAACTATAATTTTCGACAATAAATATCCCGAATTCCAGACGGTGAAGTCTCCTAAAATTTTTCAGAGAGTTTTATATAACATAGAAGAAACTTTTGTTTAATTTTTTTAATTTTTACCAAGTATATCTATTATTTCTGACCTTGAATAATCTTGAATTCAGAGTATGTTGTTCTTTAATAAATTTGCAACAACTTTTCTTAATAAATTTAATGTTGCAAATAACTGTGAACGTCAGAAAAACGTCATTAAAACAGGAGAAACTTTTGGATTTGACTGTCACAGACCAATCACCTTAATACCTAAAAATGTATGTATATCTTCATTTCGGTATACTTAAAATGCAGTGAATAGTTAATTTAAAAAAATCGTAAAAACGTATTTATCTTGACTTTAATGATATTCTCAAATCAATAAGTTAACCGCACACTTAAAAAAAACAATAATAAAATTATTGGTATATAAGAAACGTGTTTCCAATATTTACTAATATACTTATTAATATACCAATACATATTTGTTTCAATTTTGTTTCAATTTACTTGGCAGAAAATGAAAATGATTAATTCAATTTTTGATTCCCATTGAATCTGTCGTCGAGGTTGATCATCAGCTTCATAAAAAAATTAAGGGTTCGTTAGAATTTTATTTTTGTAAGACTCTTCAAAATGCGCGTAAAACATACTTCGACGATAAAATCCAGGAAAAAAATATATTTTCTCCGTGCCGTTTTATTAGATTTGGGATGTAGGTTTCGAGCTCAAATCAGAGGAGGTTGATTATATGAAATATATCGCAGTCAAATTGACGGAGAAAGAGAGAGAAAGTTTAATCGGGACTCGTAAGAACTCGGAAAATATAGGTACATGCACGGTAAATGTGAAAAATGAAAAATGTGTAGAATATGGTGCTTGAAAATGAAAGATTGGAAGAATAGTCGTTTTTAGACGAAATGTCCCGTGTTTATGTTTACGGACGATTGCCGGAAAGAATCGCACGACTCGGTGCGCTCAGGAATCACGGCGCCACCAACAATTTCAGGCTAATCCACGACTGCGAACACTTCAACTCGCGAAATAATCGCACAATCGAGTCCCGCAATCGCGATGGAACGAATTTGCGATGCGGAGTCACAAACGCCTCTCGCGAGCCAAGAATTCAAATATTTTCCTCCGCGTATATATAACTACTCTCCTTAATTCATATCGAAGCGTCGATCAATTCGGATTGAAAATTTAGAAAGCTGAGAAATCTTCGAGACATACGATATTTCTCGGAAAAGGGGTCGGAGACGAATATTTGCGTGATAAATAGGAATAGAAAGAATCTATGTAGGAAGCATTGCTGAGCTCGAAAAATCTTTTCGACACGTCGCGAATCTTCTACATTTTCGTTATTATTTTTGGAACTGTATAGAAAAGAGAGAAAACGAGTGTCGGTGGTGGAGAAAAAAAAACGAGAAATCAAATAAGTTTTATTGGAGTCTTGACAGACACAGAATCTTGGACCAAAATTTTTCACTGATGGTAACAATAAGTTACACGATGCAAAATAATATGTCGAATTCAATTTTTATATACTATAGTTGCGAAAGCATGCATAAAAAAATGATAAAAATAAATGTTTATATATTCGAACATATTATGATCTCGAAAATATATTATAAGCGAGTCTAAAAATAGTTTCTGCAGGACAGATCTTTTTTTTTTCGTGTCCGAAAATTTTTGAGAACGTCGAAACTTTATGGGAACCTTTGGAAATTCGAGTGATAAGTATAATGAAAGAAAGAGAAATCAAGAACCGGTTCTTCACTCTCTGTCCCTCTCTGCATCATCTCTGCGCTGGCTCGAAAATAAAGTATCCTCGGAATGAATCGTTTTACACAATTTAAACAAATGAGAATATATCGCGAACGTCGTCGAGAGTTTATGTAGAGGAGTCAAAAGAAATATTTGAAAAAAATAAAATTCAATATTATATAAATAATGAAAGGAATAAAAAAAATTAGAGTATCGCAGGGTAGTATGCGTTGATAAAAATGATATAGAAAAGCATTACAACCGTCTCGGATGAAGTTCGAATGAGCAAATAAGAGAGGAGAACTTTCCAAAGCGATCGAAAATAACTCGCGGTCTCCCTTCTCCCCTACCAAATACTTACTTCTTCGTCTTTTGCGTTCGAAATATATGCCTATACATATATACATATATGTAGCTGGAACGAGGATGTACGGACGTAAAGAAATGTCAATACACGCGACTGTACGGAAAAATGTGTGAGTGTGCGCGAGCAAACGTTTCGGCATTTTTCAGCGAGACAATCTTGACTCTCTCTTCTAGCGAGATTTTTTCTATTTCTTTGCCTTATTCTCTTCCTACTATCGTATTTTGTACTTTTCTCCCGTCTATCCATTTTAATATATTAAAAACGGAAACTGCATTCGTACACTCGAGCACACGCTCCGAATCACGAAGAAACAAGTACATGTTCTCTATAGCATCGAAACTTTTTTCTGCCAGATCATTTTGTCAATTATTAAAATTTTAAAAATTCCTCCAATGTACAGAGAAAATTGTTATTTTTTGCACACAAAAAATATGCCCTTCGCGACTTTTTAACGAAGTTATTTGAGATTGACAATTCGATATTTAACATTGAGTAGATGCGAGAATACATTTCCATACCTTTATTTTCAAAAAGCAATTGTTTTCCACATGAGTGACTCTTAATTTGTAAAAACTATTTGTTACATTAATTAAACATTTTTAAACCTGTGGGATAAAGAAAAACTTGAGGTTCCTTTTTTATTAATTATTAACGATAAATGACGATAAAACGTTACTCAGAGCTCTATATAGTAATACCTCAAGCATTGACAGATTTCCTACCCTTGATTAAAACAACAACTTTAATAAAAGTTTTAACGTTACTAAATATACTTTTTGGATCACCACGATAATTCTTCATTCCTAATAATTTAACCCTTTATTTTAGTATTCTTTAATTACAGTAAAAAGCATGTTTAAAAAGATTGTAAAAAGTATATTAAACTTGACTTGAAAGACATCCTTAATTTGTATCCCAGTACTTGAAACAAAAATTTAATTACTTATATCTCTGGCGAGGAATATACATATAATATGTAATTCTTTCAACCTTTCACTGAAACATTTTATTTTGAAATATGGAAAATTTTTTTTCCGAATTTTGAATTTTTGTTCCTAAAATGGCGAGGGAGAGAAATAAATGGCATATAAGGACGTGTGAACAACAATTGTAAGCGAGTATAACTACGTTACGTGTGTTAATAATGTGAAAGTGACGGAAAGAAGCCTGGAGTTTCGTACAAGTTGAATGAATAAAAAAGCGGGAGAGCGAGAGGCAGCGGGAGAAAGAAAAAGGAAAGTGTGTTGGTGGGTCAAGTGCGAGTACGAGGACTTGCACGTACAAGTTCTACAGTTGCGCAATCTCAGCACCTTATCGTAAATGTTACAAAATATATACTTATAATAACACACTCTCTGCTTTCTCTCTTGTTATCATCATTTCTCACTCACTCAGCCTCAACTCCCTTTCATCCCAAATTTTTCATCCTTCTCTTCATCTCTCTCACCAAAACACATCTTTTTTCTCATCATTTTATCATTTACTACACCCAAGCAAAGTGGAAAATATATTCGCAGATCCTTTCTCAACTGGCGAATCGAAGATCGTGCACAGCTCTGCGCGAAGATTTTAATCTCCTGACGTAACACGTTCAATTCCACTCGTTATATTTTCTTCTCTCGTTTCTCTTCAACTCTTTTTTTCGTCTGGCACACACGTTACAGTAGTGCATGATTCATACAATTTTCTGAGTCTATACCTACACACATTTATATATACTGTACACAATAAAAAATTTTTAATATTCAGAATATCACGAATGAGGCCTACATGTAATGTATAAAATCTACAATTTTAATCACGTTAGGAAGGAAAATCGTTGACAAAGTAGTCATTTTGGTACACGAAAAATTTGGTGTATTTTGATACATTTTATAACGTTGAAGATACACATTTGAGAAACAATTGCGTTCTGCGTGAACTTTCAATAAAATATCGTTGCAATTTAATAATTTAACATTGACAAAGTAATACAAAATATATTTGGAGGAACGAAAATGTTTGTGGCGGAACGTGCGATTCGTATACGGCGATCGTTCGCCCGGTTTCGCTTCGAAGCATCATTTCCAAGGCCATAAACGAGCATCGTCGGTAGTCTCGTTCGTATATATGGTTAACGCTCGGAGACCTTGAAATTCCCTCTTTCTCCCTCTTTTTTCTCTGCCCCCTCCCATCTAACTCCCTCTTTCCCTCGTCTCTGCTGCTCCTTAACCTTTCTTTTCTTTCAACTTTCGATTCTTCATTTTTCTACATCTCTTCGTTCGGAGAAAGAAATTCTGGAGGTAGAAATGGAGGAGGGAAAGTGGACCTTATTACTATGAAATCTTCAAGAAATTGAAAAACTATATTTTTTATTAGTTTGATTAAAAATTATATCTTTCAAGAAATTCTGAAAAAAAGGGGCTGAACTTCCGAAAACCTGTTATGTCCGATTTTGCTGAAATTTGTCATATATATTCCATTTAGTATAAAAAGACATCCTGTAAAGGGAATTTGCCCGCATTCAAATAGTTCAGAATATATTTAATTTTAAAATGTATTATTTTAACCCGTGCGATATATCTATATCGCGTGCCTCGCTCGTACCTCGACAGGTCCAAATGTCGTGTTTGAGCGCTCTAACCAGAGTATACGGTCCTAGGAGTCCTTCCCAGCGTGACAATACGCGTTATTCGGACCTAAGTTTCGATTTCTTCGCCTCATCTCGCCCGATCGGTATCCCCATTTTTCTAATTCTCCTGAACTACAAAATCTTATTCTCGGGAAAACTTTTTTTGTAGATTGTCCCTTTTTTGACAGATGACGAACGGTACTTCGTATAGTTGGCTGGCAAGAGGGTTAGAACATAAACAATAGGGAACTTGAACTTTCAAAAAAATATTAATTTTTATTAATAACTGCTTTTTTTTTATTTAAAATTTTGAAAAAATGCATTTTTTGGCAGACGGCGAACGGTACTTCGTATTGGTTGGCAAGAGGGTTAGAACATAAACAATAGGGAACGCAACGCGATAACAGGTTTTCGGAAGTTTATCCAAAAAAAGGTTTCTAAAGAATTAAAATGAGCAATACTTTATTAAAAAAAACAGACATTTAAAAAAAATTTTCTCTAATGCTTATCACATTTTTTAGTTTTTATTTTTAATGAAAATTATTTCTACAGCATGCGAATAAATCAAAATGCTGAATATATTTGTTCAAATATTTTCTGAAGGAAGAAATTTTTCATTTCTTGAATAACTTGTTTTTTTTTTCGTAGATAAGAATAATTATTGCCCAAGCCGCAAATTGACTTTTGAAAAGGTGTGAAAAGGGAGTTTAGTGTGTGAGTGCGGTATAAAAACCTGTTTTGCGAAACGTAACATTTGCCCGTGTCAGAGCCCAGGAATCGCTTCGATTCCAAATTGTCATTAATTTCGTGGAAATAAATCTCATCCGCTTAATCGAGATTCAGTCGCGTGAACTCCAATTTCCGTGACTTTCCTGTTTTTTTTTTTTTACTTTTTCAATTTTATCAGCAAGCATGAACGGTTTGCTCAATAAATTGATTCTTGCTATATGTAGAGGTGGACACGCCGGTGGTCGAATAACGTTAAATTGTCGGTAATTCAACGGTGAGTGGTTGTGGAACGTGTCGCCATCTACACCGATTATTTCGCGTTAAATGAACGGCCAATGTAATTTAGCCAAATATCTGAGACCGAGTGTGTCGAAGCGACTTTCAATACACATGTGTTCGATGTGGTGAATAAAATATAATTCTGTTCGATCGATTCTGGTCATAAAAAAAATACAAGAAATTCGCCGGGGGTAAAAACACTATTAAAAAAAAAGAGAAATAAACGAAAGTTGCCCAAAATTGTCACATATCCTTTTTCCGTTATTTTTGGAGTTCATTTTTTCGTCCCCCAATTTTCTTGATAGCCTGTCGAATGTGTGTTAGTATCGATCGACGGGAATCTTGGCTTGTTTAACGTTCATCACGTCGCCCGATGAGAAAGAAATAGAGAGAGAGACAAAGACATAGGCACATACATAGTGAGAGGCGAACCCTAGAATAGATGGACTTCCGTCATCAGGAAACGAAAGGACGAGAATTCCAATCGATATTGTCCAGAGTTGAGTCGCTTTTTTTCGTACACAGTCGCCCGTCCCTCGCTCTCCTCGGCTCTTTATATCCGACGCAATTTTTTCACACACGGATGCGTTTCTCTTTCCCATTTTCTTTTTTTTTCTCTCTCTCTATCTTGAATGAGGTTCACGAATTTATAAAGATATCATATTAGACATCAATAGTACGAAAATAGCAACGATGAAATGAGAAAATTTTGTGATGCAAATATGCATTGGAATAATAAACCTATATAAAAATATAGAGATATATCGTGTGTGTTATCTATTAAATATGTAGAGAATATTTTTTTAATTTAAAAAAATAATGATGCGACGGTTGTTTTATTTGAAAAATAACACGATTCGATAGAAATGAAAAAATTAAATTTTTTATAGTGCAATCAAAGTTTTGGTTCGGACGTTGTAATTTTTCATTTTATACACTGAGAGAAGAAATTAGTTGAATCAACAAAATATATTTTGTTGACTCGTATTTAGTTAACTCAACATTAATATTGTTGAAGCAAGTACTG
>JAPYYW010001974.1:0-23915 GCA_030522545.1 Cremastinae sp. A BG-2022a | reverse complement strand
CCGATCGAATAAGGTCTTAAAATCGATAAAAAAAAATTCGAAAAATTTTGCGAATTTTTGAAGGTATACCCCTTCCCATTTTTTCAAAAATCTTCAAGGTGTGATAACTTTTTAAAAAATTGATGAATTAACGTGATTCCAACGCCATTCGCTGAGTTTTGTTAAATTCTTTAAAAATCACACTTTATAAAGTTCATTTCGTCAAGAAAAAGGAAAGATATTGCTAATTGAAATTTTCATGGGTCCACGAGACCCAGTGTGACTCCACCAAATTTTTTGAAATTTTTTTTTTCGATTTTAAGAGCCTATTCGATCGGAAATTTCCTGTAGATAACGAAAATGCTACTTATTCGGGGCGAAATTGAAAAATTCATATAGAATGAGCCAAAAAACTGACTTTTGGATCAGTTTTTTCAATTTTTCAACATGAATTTTTGAATTTCACCCCGAATAAGTAGCATTTTCGTTATCTACGGGAAATTTCCGATCGAATAAGGTCTTAAAATCGATAAAAAAAATTCAAAAAATTTTGCGAATTTTTGAAGGTATACCTTTTTGGATTTTGGATCAGTTTTTCTATTACCGCGAGGGTGTGAAGCATGCTAGTATGTATAATAAGTCCGGGCGCGATATATGAAGGAGAATCGAGCAAACTCGGTGCTTCATGCGCATTTATTTTGCTATACTTTCGCAAAATACGATATAAAGAGCAAATTTGTCATATGTACGCATAGAGTATACTTTACATCCGGTTATACGTATATCCGGAAGTCTCTCGTGGAATTAAGGTACGTCACGTAGGAGCGCCGCCGTCTCGGAGTAGTTTTCCGGAAAGACGTGCCACCGGGAATTCCTCGGTGTTTCAAACATTTAAATCAAAGGATACAAGACTCGCGCTCTCATTCTCTCCTCGTTTAGTTAGATTAAACCGCAACTTTTAATTGCGCCAGCTTCGCTCGGGGACCCATCGAGATTCCTTCCGAGGATTCGAATTACTCTCTTATTATTCTCGTCCGCCTCCCGCAATCGCCCCTTTCTCTCTCTCTCTCTCTCTCTTCTTACTTTTTACTTGGCGCCCATTCCTCCTCGCTAGCCCCAAAGATCCGCGCATCCTTTTTTTCCCTTCTCGGTGTGGCCATCACGATGACGCCCGTCTGTACACGTACAGGCGACTATCGATGCGGAGACGTGTACTTTTGCGAGGTGAGCTCGTTCCATCGGAAACGAATCCGAAACCGATCGAACGGAAAATTAGAAAATTAGAATTATAGCCGCGTCCGCGTTCTTCGCCCGAACTCTCTCGCCGTCGCGTATTTTTCTTTTTCTTTTTATCCACGCGCCCCTATGTACTCTGTGCTACAGCCTCGATAATATATGCGTTTCACGTATATATATTTACATGATTTATTATTGTAACGACAACATCAGCGAGTCGCATTAAAAGGTATATACAGTTCTAACACAAAATCATTGTAATGGGATTTCGTTGGAAATTTGTGCAAAATTTCATTGATATGATCTACATACGTGTACCAAATTTAAAAAGGTTTCACCATGTAGATATCGAGATATTCATTGTTGATGAATATCATGATTTTCAGAGCTCTTCCATATAAGAGGACGTGTTAAATATTGAAATTTTTAACCCTAAATATCTTGACTTCTGGACGGTGAAGCTTGTTGAAATTTTGCACGATTTTTTATGGTACTTCAAAGAAGTTTTCCTCAGTTTTTTAATAAAAATCTCATAACTTCATTATTCATGATTTTCATAGGTGTATAACGAGCACGTGTCACCTTGGATGACGTTATTGTTCTTGAATCGATTTGCAACAACTTATCTTAATAAACTTAAGCTCAAAAATCATATATGGTACAGAGATAAATTAAGAAACAAATTTTTGATTTGACTGTAGTGTTATAGAACCACCTTAATTCAAGGAAAGGTCTTGCTATTGATTATTAATCTACTATAATGCGTATATACATATATTCGAATAGTACTTATACAGGATAACAAATGTGTCTGTGTATGTGCTGTACAGCGTTATGTACTTATTACGGAAAATGTCAATTGATGACCTTTAGCGCCTGCTGCTGCTGCTGTTGCTTATCGACAAATACACGCTTCTAAACATGACTGATGCTCGAATCAAGTCTTATTCGCTCCGCTTTGTTGGCTAATTATTTATTACACATTCTGTATTTTTTTCCATTTATTTATCACACTACAAACTTTATATATTATTAAAAATATGGTTCATATTAAATATGAACAATTCGCGATGTTATTTTTCGTTATAAGGTAATTGCGCCATGACAGGGTGAAACCACTTATTTGTGCCTTAGTTTTTCTCACGTACAAAGTGGTTTGTGAGCTTAAGTTCACGAAGAAAAGTTGTTGCAAATTGGCTAGAGTATAACATACTCGAAATGATAATTTTTAACAAAATGTAAAGGTAACGATATAACGGTGCAATCACTTTAAGAATGTTAATTCCGTAGAGCGAAAGTCCGTAGAGCGAAAAATAAAAAATTTTACAACGTTTTTTGAGAGTAAAAATTTATTGAGAAAAATTGCTGCAAATAAACTGAAGAAAAACATTTGAAATTCAAGATTATCTAATAACAGGCCTACTCTTTATGTGATTGCACAAAAAAAAATGAGGAATTTTTTTGAATAATTAGATGAAGCTTTTTTAACACCATACAAAGATCAGTGCAAAGTGTCAATTAAATTAGGAAATTCATTACTGAGATATTCGTTATACAAAATAACAACTTTTAACACGTACTCTTATGAAAAGATACAAAAAATAGACATTTCTAACAATTAATATCTCAATGAGAAGCTTCCTATAATCGTCGTGAAATTCTGACACAACCTTATATAAAGATGTTTTACTAAATATTATGTAAAATTTTCAAAAACTCTACCATTTCTGTTTTTGAACGCAACACCCATAAACTATATAATAATAATAAAACGCAGGATATACGTATTTACATACGATCATATAAACAAGAGAAAGAGAGAAACATATATACACGTCGGAGCAGAGAGCAATGTGTATGAGTGAGTGTACGTTAAGAGATTCAGGATGGTCGGCGTTCATCGCGAGGAAGCAAGCGGGGGCGGTGACTGTTGATTCAATTATAATCGTCGACCCGACTACGGGCTCCGCCCTCTCAGTCCTCAAAATCCAATTCGACTCTTCGTACCGCACAGATCTGTTCTCTCTCTCTTTCCATATATACTATATACAATATATCTTCTCTGAGTATGAGTCGCCGAATACACACACGTATATAAAATACGAAGAGGGACGCGTACAAATGCGGGAAAAAAAAACAGCGAGAGAGCGAGCGTGGTCGCGAGAGCTGCCTCGTACCTTATTTACGTTCAAGCATATCGCTAATTAAATATAAATAATAACAAAATGAGCAGCGCCGGGGCGTAGATGAATATTTTTTAATTGATGGGCGCACAATGGTACGCGTACGCGACGGTCGTCCGAGTAAATCTGGAGCAAGGAGCAAATTTGAAATTAACATGGGCGGTTGGTTTGATAGAAATTGGTTGCGAAATGCGAAATTTGTGGCGATGCCGCTGCGGGATGTTCAGCGAGGCGTGTGCCGCGCGTAATCGGTGCGGAAGCAGGGGATGAGTTTTGGGGCGCGCGGCGTTTGCTATAGGATCGCGGTACTCGAAACGCGAGCGAGAGCCATTGACGTAAAAATCCATTAGAGTAGTAGTGTGCCGGGCATGAAGCGGAGAGTGTGTACGTCGCGATGAGACTCTGCTCGTGCGATAGAGAATTCTCGGGGGCGCCGAGCACGCGCTACCATTGTTTCGCCATAATCCTTTATTGGATCAACGGGGCTGAAACAATTGAGCGAGGGGGGGGCAGATTTGTGTCGCGCATCATCGGGAAATATCCGCGGAAGCGGAGCACGAGAGAGAGAGAGAGAGAGGGGGCGATTTTCTGGACACGCTTCGCTTATTCCCGCGTATATAAATCGCGTTCGTGCCGCGATGAAAGGGCGAAACTGGTTGTAACGGAGCTATCGGAGTGGCCCGGGCAAACGCCTCTCTGCCTCTCTCATCGCCCCCGTGTGTATATCTCGACGACGTTATATCCGGTGGTGCTGGCGAGCCTCGGCTTCAATTCGGCGCGCCTATACACGCGCATCCCACCACACACACATATATATAAACGTCTATATCGCGTCTATATATACACACACAATTCTCATCTTCACAGCAGCAGCGGCGGTCCTCGGCCATTTTGAAACGAACACCGACCGCCGCCCCGATGTACAAACCGTATATATATATATTGTATATCTACATATACATCGATCCTCAATCTTGCATGATGGTTTTATTTTACTATGTTCGTGGGACGACGAAAAATTTTGAAAACGTTCCTTTTTCGAGCACACGTTTAAATCTGAAAAACATACGTTCGCGTTTCGCGAGACGCCGATTCCGACGGCGTCTTCGGAAATTCTCATCATCGTCGTGCCACACGCGAGGAGACTCGCACGAAATGAGCTTGGAATCACGTATTTTTCACGTATATTCGTGTGCAACGATACATATATCGTATATACATCGTGTGGACTAGAAGAAATTCGTATATGAATGTATGGCACGACGATATGGTGCACGCGTACATGTTGGATGGGAAAAAGAGAGCGGGGAACGCGATCGAGAAATGGACGCGGTTCCAGGTCACGTATAAAAGCACGTATACGAGCATGATGGATTCTTTTATCTCTGCTTTTTCTTTTTCTGCTGCTATACGTACTATAGTCGTGTGATGCATCGAGCAGAACACACGTTTCCTGAGACGAATGTGCGTTTCACGAGGACGATTATCGCGAAGAACGCGCGAGCCGAATTTTTCGCAGAGCCGGCCTCGATACGGAGCCTCGAGCTGCCTCAAATATCTGCTCTGCAATAATCGCTCATTATATTCAGCTCGTTCATAAGGGCTCGAAAAGGGTTCGTTAACGAGGAATTATTTTGCATCGAGGCATTTCGAATTTCGACGATTCGTTACACACTCGCACGGAGAATCGCAGAACAAGCAGCGGAATAATCGCGTGCGCGCATGTATACGAACTCTCACGAAACATCGAAAATAATATATGCTATTATTATGTACAAGAGTGTAAACCTCATCATTCGTTCTCCCGGATTTTTTTCAGTCCCCGGCGTCACGTTTACTATACTCCCGCGTTTTATATACCTATATATATTATATATAATAAATATATACAAATAATAAGTGATGAGGACTTAAAAGCGGGTGCACGGTTATCAAGAGACGAACATATGTGTAGTGCCGCGGCGGGAACAAAAGTGCTTATTATTTCGGCTGCTTTCGAGTATACGGAGTGTGTATATAGATATATAGATAGATAGATTGAGGGAGAGAGATAATAAACGGCGTGACATCGAAGCGGGGGTCGCGGACGAGCGCATGAAAAATAAGTCGCCCGCGTTTGGGCCCCCGCTTTTATGCTTCTGACTTTCTGGCCCATATATAACTATATGCATATTCACAGGGGTAACTCTCCCTTGCATACATACATATATATGTATATGTATATATATTTATTGCGTGGCTGTGTACGTAGGATATACGCTCGTGAAACGTCAACAGGGTTGATGCGGCCACCTGCTATTCTCGATCGTCGCGTTCACGCTTACGAAAACATCAATCTCGACAAGGGCTGCTTTCACGTATAACTAATCGACCCCTATATATACTTCTGTATAATACTAGTATAACATACATTATATTTATGCGATTAACTATCGCCTCTTCTCTGGCACACTCTCTTCATGATTTTCCCAATAATACGTCGTATATACGCACTTACGAATTAATTCCTTCAAGTAATTACTCAAGACAATATACAATATACGTGTCTTTTGATTTTTTTATATCAAAGGCACATTCTCTGCAATCTCCGCTGATTATATGCACTTACGAATACTCCTTTCATTCTCAACATCATTTTCAGGATTGAATAATTAAATAATAAATTTTATTACCTTTTTTTAAATATATCACGTATAATTTTTTTATACCTATGACTTGCGATTTTTTGCCAGATATTACATATTATTATTGTTATTACTATTATTATCATTATTATTATTAGTCGATAAGCGCACGCGGAATATGTTGTCGGGGCAAATGTAATCATCGCGCTGTCCGGCACCAAAACGTTACGTGACTCAAGCTCCGTTGGCTTTACGCTATGAATTTTTTATTTTAATTCTCCTGACAGCGAGGAATACGTGGGAGTTGTTATCCAAGGTGCTTTTTTTTATAGTGCCCCGTCCTGCTTATTCTTTGGGCCTATATCTCCACTCGTGGATCTTAACAAATATTTCCGAACGTTATTTTTGTCGGTTCTCGCGCTCTCCACGCATCATCTCACGGCAAATTACATATGTAATTTGTGATATATGTGTACATATCGGATACGCGCATGTTTATTATACTTTCGTTAATCGTGAATTGAATCACGTTGAAATAGCATACGATATACGTGTCTATGTTTTTCTATTTTATATATGATTATTTTGAAAAAGTATAAATTTCGTACTCGTGAGTCGATGTTGTTACATACACCGCTCTTTATATTATAACATAATAAAATAATAATTTTATATTGAAATAAAGTTGGCTGGATCATATATTACGCAATCGTCGAGTCTGGTTAGTCATTTCACAGCACGAAAAAATAAGCTCGCCCGTACACACTCTGGCTCCTTTTTAAAAATTAATATTGGCGTGTCCGCGTGTCGTTATATTCGCGGGTTACGCGTAATCCGCGGACGGTTTAATTATTCATATATAGATGAACGCGCGAGCATCAGTCGCGGCGTGTGTCGCGTCTTTGAATACGTGCAAACATGTTACAATAAAAAGATGTTATACTATTTTATTATTTTATTTCCGCGGCGTCGCGGTAATTTCATTATTATTGATGCATTCAAGACATTAAATAAATAACGATGACTGTGAAATTTTTTAAAAATGCCGTAAATAAATCCCGTATAAAAAGAGAGAGAATATAATAAACGCGTTCCGGTGTTACGATAAGTATTGTATAACGCACACGTTTTGAATTGGTATATAGTGTAATAAATGTGTGTTGGATTATGGATCGAGGGAGCCGCTTCACTGGAGGCTTGCTGCTATTGTTGCATAACTGAGTAGTTGATCAAGAAGAGTGGTGGAGCGTAATCGTTGTGTACTCCGGGCGCGAGTTATTGTCATGACGCTCGACGACAGCGAGGTAGAGAGCATAGCAGGACGAAAAGGGCGCAAATAAAATGTGCCCGATTAGTTATTTCATTAGAGTCAAGTCGAGTCACTCTCTCTTCTTTTGCCTATTCCTGTATTAAAAAAGACATGAAGCCTTTAATCGATTCATCGGAATAGAGCGCATTAATTATTGGCTAATCTTCAAAAAATTCAACGTGCGCTGCTTTGGAAATAATGATCTTGACGTTTGAATAATTCGTTTCGTCTTGCAAAAATTTTCAGAAATTATGTATTATGAGGTCGATTTCGTCGAGGACACGAAAATATATTGTCACTCGAAATTTAGAAATTTTCCTATTCTCGAAAAATCAGGCTGGAGGTCCTCGAACAGGCTAAATATTCTCAGCTCATGTGGAAAAAATTTGCAACACAATTTTCTATTAATTTTGTCAAATATACCTGAATAGTTCCCGAACTATTTTATGTTTACGATCCTCGGATCGTAATCATAAAAAAAAAGAGAGAAAATTCGTAACGAGGAAAAAAAATTTTCAAATTTTCGTTAATTACTCTGTCATTATTGTTTCCATGGTGATCGGTCGATGTCGAGTGAAAAACCGATTAAGCCCTTAATTGTTCGGTTTCATGACGAAATTTGGAATCAGTAGGCCGGTGTCAAGTGCCGGGGTAAGACGTGTCGGGTCTCGCCGGGTAGTTCGTTTTCGAAGAACATTTTGTAGAAATTCGACAAGTTTAATTAAGTGTCAGTTCCAGTTATTTTCAGTCATACGAAAAGTGAATAGTTAAGTGTTTTAAATTTATGCTATCGTTTCAAAATACTTTTAAAAAATGTCGGTGCGAATCTATCCTATATTCTTCTGCCTAGAAGGAACAGCAGAATATCAGTTCAAACATGTCAAAAAAAGCGACCGCGTTGTCACTCGTGTATATTTGATACATGCGCATTTACGTATGTAAAGATAATTGAAAAGTGTTGAATGACGTTCGTCTGTCTATTGAAGTTCGAATTAATTTCAAGTACATGTATTTGAAATGATTTTGGACAGGAGCGCGCTGAGGCCGAAAAAATAGCGGAAGAGGCCGCAGTTCTGCTCCGGGATGTTAAACCGGATATTCACTCGAGCAAAAGTCTTGACAGCTGGCACGGAGCCGCCTTTTATCAGCATTTACACGTTTTTAAGGGTAAGTTATATATTCTAAAGACAACGACACACACACTGAACCCCATCCATCATATATATCATTTTAATTTTATAAATTTAGAAAAATGTACGAAACAGACAATCCCAGCAAAAAGTAAATTCCTAAAAGTAGACTCTGGCCTTTGCTAAAAAATTGCCAATTTTTTGAGTCTAAGTTTAACTATCAATTGGCAACTTGAGCATATTTTAACAATAATTTAAACTTTTTTTAAATATTAAAGTACAAAAAACTTTAGTAAAACATTTTGAAATTATTGTCTATACAAAATGAAAATATAAAAAAAAATAAGAGGAATCTTATATTTTAAAATTTATATTCAGTGCAAATTTACGAATTCTTCCTAAGAGGCAACGTTAAATGTTAGCAACTTTGGAGTTTGATAACACTTGAACTATTCAGTAAAACAATTTCAAAGACACGAAATTAGTTAATATGCTTAAGGACAAAATACCAAAAATTTATCATATTTTCATATATAAATGAATATCACTCATTAATCCTTGAATTTCCTACACACATATATAAATATAGAGCATGCATCTTATATGATATTTTGATATCGCACTGCGGTTAATTTTGAAACGATAACGAGATGCGACGAGCGAGTAGATGGTCCCGATAAATCAAAGTATAATTAGTCGTCGAGCAGTGTCGTTGACTGGGAAACGCAGGGCTTATTTGAGAGATAGCTAGTCTCTGATGGCTGGTAACGAGGAGGTTACCCCGGGGGTAAAAGCACCCCCGGTGTATAGAATCCCGCTCGAGGGCGGGATTTACCGAAATTCCGACGCTTGCGCCCTCCGAATATAGTATATCAAAATATACACGTAACTTATTGGCAGATGAGTTGTTACTCGCATGATCACGCGATACTAGCAAGCACATTTGCGATCCCAACAACGTTCGCCATATCTTGAGCCATATATTTTATTCTTCTTCATATTATGCGAGCGATATGCAGTATTATAGACGCATAACGATGGCCCTCCTTATTTGTGCGCCTTCACCAATTTGCACCATCGATCTCATACAGTCATGAAGCCTGCTTTTTATAACGTCAAGGTGGTTGTTCTGTAAAATGAGCGTTCATAGATTTTGATGAAAATTTGCATAAATTTTCTTCAATGTTATATGCACGTGCGTACCAAATTTTAGAAGGTTTCACACCGTGTGGGAGTCGAGATATTTCATGATAAATGTCACATATTTCTGCACACTCTCCATATAAGGGCACGCGTTAAAATTATAGCTTTCAATAATAAATTTCTCGAATCCCAGACGGTAAAAATTTACTATAATTTTGTAGAGAGTTTTATATAAAATAGAGGAAACTTTGCTTAGCTTTTTATAAAAATCTATCGAAAGAAATTGTTAATTATACACAAATTATACCGAATATTTTTGATCTTGGGTAACCTTGAATTCAGAGTATGTTATTCTTTAATCAATTTGCAATAATTCTTTTCAATAAATTTAACCTTGAAAATCACTTTAAACGTCAGAAAAAAAGAAGACATTTTAGGATTTTACTGTCACAGGCCAACCACCTTGAACAGCATTCATCATATTTAATATATAAATATATTATATAGAATACACACAATATTTTGTCGTAAACATGCATGCACTTGCGAATATACGCCAAAGAAAACACTTCCGCTTATTTATCGTGTTTCTCACGACGGTCGATTCGTAAGCTGAAAATAACGAGATCGAGATTCTGAAAATGCTTATGAAGAAAGTGTATTGAAAGAATACGAAGACGAGCGGTTCTTTTGCATCTCTTGAATCTGTTTTTTGTCATTTATTTTGATATTTATGCTAGCTGAAATTCACTTTATTTTATCAACGTGCCGAGTTAAAGATTCAGTAGCTGCGCGAAGACTGCTGCTGTAGTCTTATTTCAAAATGTAATTTGCAGGTAATGGGGACCCGTCGGATCGTTCAACGCCGGATTGTTCGGCGTGCAGACCACGGGGAATGTTTTACGGTCAAGTTCACAGCCCGCCAGCATCAACGAATTAAATCTTCCTTGTGCAATAAATATATGAAGCATATATTAATATGCTTAAATATTTTTATTCGACGCGCCAAAAGATCATCGTCCACGTAGCTTAAACCTCATTTTTGTTGTTTTCTGTTAATCGTATACGATCAAGTTATACTATAGAGGTATTAAATATTGAGACGCGTTGCATGCACATGTGGATGAATAAAATAAATAAAAAGCGGGCGATCGAGGATTAAGATCTCGAATTAAAAGCTGATGGATGCAATAAGATGCGGAAACGCGAGCGAGGAATAAGCAAGCTGTTAGGATTACGTGTTATATTATTACGCAACACACGGTCTAGTATAGCCATTAGATTCTTTTATCGTTGTATATTCTAGTCACCTTTGCGTGTAGATTATTATTGTTCAAATATTGATGTAAATACTACTATACTTATAACACAAAATCGGAGTGGAGATTGAAGAAAAGTTCTCAAGCGTTGAAATACGATAATTCGAAGGATACGTTGCTGCACCGATATCTTTCGCTTGTAGAGAAAAAAAATAAATTGATAATCATTTTTTTTGCTGCTCTTACCGATGGACCGACGCAGACGTCATTCTCGTGCCGATGAACATCGTCCGAAGACCCAAACGATTTTTATCGATCGCAATAAGACTCATCGCCGTTATCGAAAGATATATATTATGTATAATGTATGAAAAAAAGAAGAAGGAGGAGGAGGAGGAGGAGGAGGGGAAGAAGCGAAAAAAAAGAATAAATTATAATAAAATTGTTATCGAGTGGTATACTCGGAAAACTAATATAATATATATATATTTGGAGGGAAATAACGAGCGGTGATAATGCCGGTTATCGTCGTACGTCCGAGAAAAAAAATCTCTTTCAATTACTCCCTTGGATATCGCGCGCGCGTTCTATTATTGGTGGTACGTGTTTGTAGAGCCACCCGGGCCCGCCGGCAACTCCTCTGGGAGCACCAGCAGGCTGCTCCTCTCCTTGGAGCTATACTTGGGGTGTGTGTGTGTGTGTTTGGTCGGTTCACTGAGCAGAACCTTTAACGGGTGCGTGTACGACGTACGGGCGGGATGCGCCACCGAATCCCGGGCACTTGCCAATCCCTTGACGATCGTCAGCAAAATTCCAGATCTCCGACCACATATGCACCTTCCCGCGCAGAGCATTACTTTTTTCCAAGGAACTTGCTACAACAAAGCGTCGCGAGCAGTTAAGGTACTACATCCATGACAGTAAAATCATACATTTTTATCCTTGTTTTTCTTCATACCATGTGCTTTTACAGCTCAAGTTTATTGGAAAATTTTGTTACTTATTTATTCAAGAAGAACATGTTTAAAATTCAAGGCCATCCAAGGCGATTCGTACTTTGTACGAAAATTAGGAGAAATGCAATTTTGGGTTTTTTTTAAACTGATTGAAGCTTCTTTGAAGTACTTTAAAAAGCTGTACAAAATTTTAAGAAGTTCTACTTCTTAGAAGTCAAGATATTTAGGGTTGAAGATCACAATATTTAACACGTTCTCTCTTATGGGAGAGTAGAAAAAATTGTGGTTTCGATAATGAATATCTCGAATTCTATGCAGAGAAAGTTATTTAAATTTAACACACATATGCACATGGCATAAATGATAGTTTGTGTAGAATTTTAACAAATTTCTTAAAAAATCCTTTCGTGGATGTTCATCAAGTACTACAACCAAAAAACCGAGTTGAGACAGATTTTCTTAAAAATTAGCACAGATCTTCATTAACATCATATGAAAACGTGTATCAAATTTTACAAAAATTCACCATTTAAAAATCGAGATATTATATATTGAAAATCGTTGCTTTTTCGAATCTTTCATAAGAGCCCACGTCAAAACTATAAATATTTTAAAAATGAATATCTAAATAACTGCATGGTAGATCCTTTTTAAATTTTGCACAAACTTTAACACAATGAAAGATCTGTGCAATTTTTGAATAAATTCCATCTCAAGAAATTTCAAGCGATGATTTTACAATTAGTTAAGGTAGTTCTATAGTTTTATCGATTATTTAGGAATTTGTTGAAAATTGGTACAGCCACTTTTTGATACGTTACGCAGAAATTGAGATATTTATTATTGCAGTTAAAAATCCCTATTTTCAGTGCTCTCCCATAAGAGCCTGTGTCAAATATTGCCATTTTCAATCCTAAATATCTTGAAATCGAGATGGTGAACCTTCTTAAAATTTTGAACATCTCTTTATCGTACTTGAAAGAAGCTTCCTCAAGTTTTTTTTAAAAATCCTAAGAATATGAATTTTTTAATTTTCATACGTACGTAGCAAGTACAAGTCACCTTGGATGAGCTTGAATTTTGAGTATATCGTTCTTGAAAAACAATTTGCAGCAACTTCTTAATAAACTTAAGCTCTAAAACCACATACTATGGAGATAAATTGAAATAAAAACTTATGATTTTACTGTACCTATAGACCACAATGCTAACGAAGATCTGTGCAATTTTTGAATAAATTCCATCTCAAGAAATTTCAAGCGATGATTTTACACTTAGTTAATACCCCTAAGAACAAACTTTTGAGTAGACTGTCTTGGCTGCAACACCTTAATCACTTGAACTGTTTTGTCCAATTTGAGATAAAAATTAGTATTGTTCCATACGTGATAGCAACGCGGGAATAGTAGAGGAAAATTGTAAAACAGGCCACGTTCCTGCTGCTCCGTTCAAATATTTCGATAGCGTGCACGAGCATTGGAAAAATGTATTCTATTAGTGGCGTATAGGCGTATATGCATATACGGAAATATACACATGGAACGCGAGGAGGGACGAATAAGAGAGAGAGAGAGAGTCGATAGACGGAAGCATCGTCTGCGGCTAATGTTCCGGGAAATTGCTTTTACAAACGTCGACGTTCCCACTCCCTCTCTTGGGAGAGATGAGACGCGACTCTTTCTTTTCATTTCGCGAGCTTGACAATAATAAGCGAACGACAAACAGCGAGCGAGCAAAAAACGAGGCTCCGTTGAAAAAAAAGCGGAGTATCTATCACGATTTTGAAATATTTTAAACTGATCCCTCGTCAATGGATTAAATGCGGACGTACAGTATCATCACTCGTATCTGCTGCACGAAAACGTGACTACTCCGCTACGCCCTCGAACTGAGCCAGCAACGATTTTTTTCGCCCCTTTCCTTTGCTCGCAGATTACCAGCAGAGAAAAGAGCCTAAGCGGGTATTTAAAGAAAAACATTTTAATTGCGGAAGATAAGCAGCTTATGCGCGCCCCTCCCTTGTGGTTCGTTCTAAAGCAAGAGGACAAAAAAGGCCACCGGCTCTGAATCGAGAAAAATAAGTTTGCGATGGGAGAAATATCTTTCGCCGCCGAGTCTTTGCCTCGCTTTTTTTTATTTTTTATCCGAGTCGAGCTGCTACATTATTATTCCCAAAGCCTGGCTGCCTATCTCGCTTTCTCGGTAATTTCACATGAAAAATCAATCGAACGAGATTTTTTTTTTATTGTTGCACAGACGCCAAGGGGAAAGAGTCTGAAGTTCGAATCGTCGCTTTTCCGATATAGTACATATTTTATTTTTAGCGATACTCGAAGAAAACCCGCAACTCCGTAACTTTTACGATCGCGACGATTCTTCCGAGCTCGTAAAAGCTTCACAGCCTCTGTAATTGGGCATCAAACGGTTATATTTTGCCGCTATATATATATATATATATATATATATATATATATATATATATATATTTATACCACCACCACCGCGATGTAAGAAAACATTTATTCTTGCAGAGCTGTACTTGCACTCGCGTACAAATCCTTCTTTTCTTTTTTATTCATATACGCAGCTTTTTGGGATTTTATATTGGAAATATGTTTTATCAAGGGAAACGCAGGTGATGATGAATAATGTTTCAAAGTGCAAAGCTGTCTCTGAAATTTTCAGCGAAAGGCGATTTTCTCCAAGCAGAACGAGAGTATCGCTCGAGCGAGCTGTCAGGGGCTCCATCTTTCGGATTGTTCCGTTATGAGAATGTTATTCGGGTTGATGCCTTGTTACCGGGAGGCCAGCTCCCCTGGGTAATATCGCATACAATTATATGTCAAGCGAAAAAAAAAACGAAATCATGCATTATGTATAATGCCAACGAGTCCTAGAATTCTTTTCTTTTTTTTTTCTACCATCGTTAAATCACGTCGTAGGCTTGGTTAACTCTGCAAATGATGGGCCCTTCTCAAATCTTGTTTCACGATTACTGCTCTTGTTAAAAATTGTGTATACGAATTACAGCAGGGATTTCATGAATTTTAAAATGACTTTTTGATATGTTATAGTTACACGATTCGTTATATGAAGGGAACTTGCTTAATTTACAGAATACATGACATGGCTTTGATTATTCTTTGTCAAGATCGCTTAATTACTAGATCTGAAAAATAAAATATGATAGTTTATTGTATGGAGTGTTGTTGACGTCGAGCATTTTTTGGGGGGTTTTTAAATTTATATTTTATCAAATAATGAAGAAAAGAGATGCAAAAAATAATAAAAAATATATAAAATAAAAAGAGGGGAAGATGAAAAGGAGAGAAAGGACACAGAGAGAAAGAGAGAGAGAGAGAGAGAGTGGAAAGGCCCGATAACTGTCGCATTGACACAGAGCACACTTTATTTTTTTAAATCTTTATCATAATATCGATTTAGCATTGACCGAAATTTAATAATCGTTTACATTGTTCTTCGTCGAATCAGAGTTGTATCATTTTGCTTTTTTTTTCTTTCAATAATTCATAGTTAAGATTAAATTTAGCATTATACAAGTTTAATTAATTGTAATGTATTGTCTGAAAGTGTGTCACTTCTGCGCATCCCCTGGTCGTGAATCTGACACCCGCATCAATACAAAGAAATATGTATAACGAACGTGAGGGACAAAACGATCACTCAAAAGTTTGACCAATATTCACGGATTAACAAATTTCTACACCAAAATTTCATGAGCCGAGAGTCACTCTCGCGATCATTACTTGCTTTCGACTCTGTCTCATCAACTGTATTTTCGCATCTTCTTTTTTTTCAGACCTCGGATGGAGAGTGACGTTTTTTTTTTCTTTCCTCTTCCACGAGTGATCGAGGAAAATTCGAAGGCTTCTTTGAGTATTTCTCGATTCCCAAGTGGAAAAACGCGTGTACGAGTGCCTTTTCTTCTACGAGAACCGTCGCCTCTCGTCTCCTTCTCCTCGTACACGCTCTTAAGTTACAATAGAGTGCACCAGCTTTGTCGTTCGATCCGTTTTTCCACTCTTTTTGTAGCTTTTTTTTGTTTTTTTTTTAATTCTTCTCCTTTTTAGAAATATCGTAAATTCAGATCAATTTTTTCGTCCGAACGAGAAAGCTTCATGCAGAACAATATTCAACATTTAACAATAGCCAACATTTATAGAATAGAATACCGATTTTAAGTATGTGTATAATTAATTGGATTTTTTCTTCTCCGTCTGCCTTTGTTTTTATATTTGTTTATTCGTCATGTGCATCATCAATCTCAATTTGTTCAATCAATTCGATAGTTCGTTCTCATCATTGTAAGTACGCCCTGCGCGCATCGATCAAGTAGCGAGACTCTATCCTTACAAATTTTCGACTCGGTTTTTATTCTTTTTTCAAACATTGAACGAAATTCATTTTCTCAGGCATGGCTAAACGTCGAGCGTACGCTCGTCTCAGTCGTATTTCTCAAATTTCCTAAATATTTTCGTTCTTTCCGTTATTATTGCTGTGCCGCAAACTCTCAGCGCTCGTTACATCGTCTCTCCCTTTAATTGACTACTTTTAACATTTTTTTTTAATTCACAGCACGGTATTCGGACTGTTTATCTTCATCTGTTCTGTTTTTTTTATTTATTTTTTTGTTTTTTTTTTGTTTTTTTTTTTTAATCAGGTACGAAACTTGAGAGTCCAATACACGCGCCGCGGACATGCATCGAGCATCGATGCGATTTATTTCATGATTTTTATTAGACCGATCGGAAATGCGCGTTCTTTCCTCATCCTCAATATTTCCTTAACTCTGAGAAACACTGGACGCGATTCTCAAAGACGTTGCACCGGTACGGACATCTCGAGTCTGACGAGCGTATGACGTTTTCGATTACTAATTAATGATCGATTTTTCGATGAAATTTTTACGATTCGTGTTCTATGACGCGCTCAAATTTTATCCTCGCATCCCTCTTTTTTATTATTCATTTTCGTTCCTTCTTCTTTTTTTTTTGTTCGCTTGCGCATCTTCTATCTCTTCTTCCTCTTTCTCTCACTCGCTCGTACGATCTCGATTGATAAGCGTTATTGCCAAATAATGTTTCTTCAACAATGCCAAGATTCACTTTGTAAAACAATACTTGCCACTGATTTTCAAGTAAATGCTCTTTTTATTCGCTCTTAAGAGTCGTTCCACATCGTAATTCGATGATGATACTCAACGAGAAAAGAGTCGTACGATCTATTCAGAAAAAAAATCATATAGACGTCATTTAGTCATTATATATAAATTTATATGTAGGTATGCAAACGTTCGTACATATATTTTCGTATATAATGAATATTTTCGTCTTTTTTTAAAATATCAACAGTATACGTGTGTATATATATGTATCTAGGTATATATATATATATAATAGACAATATTTGTGTTGATTTTTTTTTATCTCTTTCTCTCTCTCTTTATAGATAACCTAATGTTTAGAGTTACGCTTAGGAAATATCTCGGTTGAAGAGTACCTTAAAACCACATGGCAACGGATATTATAACCAAGTTCCTTAATTACTTTCATTTTTTTTTCCTGGCGGATAAAATCTCGTCCGAAAAGTGTTGCTGTGTCGTTCGATGATCGTCCGGTAGTCAAGTCACGACGCGATAAATCAAACAGCCAAGCACGAGATACAAGATGAACTCTTTTTAATTAAAATAAATTTATGTGTGTTTTTCTTAAATATATTTACATGAGATTCCACGATCGAGGCTCGCAGAACGATCGTTGATTATTGCAATCCCACGATCAGGCCGAGTTTCCAAATAACTCAAGATCACGATCAAAAAGTAGAACGAAAATGACGAAAAAAAATAAAAAATAAAAATATACAGATAAAAACGAGACGCTTCGATATTTTGAGATATAATGGAAGAAATAAGCTTTGGCAAAACTAAATAGATTCTAAATTAAATCTAAATAACTTGAAAAGTTCCTCGGTAGGAGAACGTACTCGGGAATCGTAAGTAAATGATGTAAAAAAATTATCCGTCCATAAAAATTACACGAAATGCTAAAAAAAAATGTTCATTTCGCAACCTTCTAGAGAGGGAATGACAATTCATCCTCCCGTACGTGCGTGGTTCATTCTCATCGCAACAAATATTTGTACATTAATGGCATCAGCGGACGAGTAATTCTACTTTATTCATTTTTCACAGTTTACTTTCACAATAAAGGAATAATGATCCATACTGGAGAGAACGTTGAATGAAAAACAAAAAATTTACGCGCAAAACGAAAGATTTAGTCGAGTCACGTCGAGTCTTGCATCTTAACGTTATATCATATGCTCATTTTTCTTCGAGTTTTCAACTTTAGTCTCTTTAACGTGTCTCACTGATTTTCGAGTCTCCGAAAGGTTGCTTACCACGGTAAAGGACACTATGACGTTTCATACACACACACACATACGCACTGGCACGCACACATACACGCACATATTTATATTTATATATTTATATATATATGCCTGTGTATATAATATTATACGTATCCATGCATATACACACACATATGTATGTATGTATAAATATAGATATAAATATGTATGTACATTACAACATGCGTATAGAGGTTTTAGATTACTCCCAGGATTGGAGTTAGAGAGATAGAGATTTTCGTTTTTCTTTTCTTTTTTTTTTCTCGTGTTTTTCATCATTTGTAACTTTGGAAATAATTAATCTGAATGGCGGGCAGAAGCCTATAGAAAGTATAACGCGAAACGCAAGTATCGTATATGTATTTCATTTTTTGTCTCTTCCTCGATCTTATTACCGTGTCGAATAGGCTAGAACCGTATAGAATAATTGCGTTATGCTGGTAAACGCGATAAACGAACATTACACGCGCTTTGGAATTGCAGAGGTTGATATTTAGGGTAACGGGTTTACCACCTGGACATAAGACACTGGGAAATAACCCGTTCGACCGTTGACGCTTCCCTCGTACCAGTTATCATCGATTTTTTGAATTAAAGTGATCGTATCGTTTTCCTAAAATCACGTTAATATTTATTATTATTATTATTATTAATATTTTGATCGTCATAGATAACATAATAAAATGTGAATTAGTTAACCTTGAATCCTAATTCACCAGGATTTTCGGGCTCAAAATCGTAGAGTGCTGTGCAGCAGGGTTGTTTTGGCATCGGAGTTCTTGCCGGTGACTTGCTAGGTGATGGAAGTGGCGATGCTGAAAATACTTGTTTGTATTAATTAACATAATCATAAATATTTTACATCGAAACTAATGATATTAAGCGCTTTTTGCTCTCTCTCTTTCTCTCTCTCTCTCTGCGATTTGACTTTTTTCTCCTAGTGTGCAACAAATCTAGACTATTTGCAACTTAATTACGAATTTCGGTAAATTTCATTAAATTGTTAAAATAAATTGAAATAACGATGCATGCAGCAACTTATGTGCGTTATTACATTAAACCGTTTCGAAATAAAATCCTTAATAGCAATAAAAGTTTTTTTTTTTTCAAAAATGATATATCAAACGAAAAAAGATTTATCTTTTCTCGTTTTTAACTGAGCTACGTGTGAACAGCACAAACTATTTTTCATCCGCAAGTACAGAATGTTGATAAGGAGAATGGAGAAGAAGGTAACGCAATGAAAGAAAGTACTTTGAATAGAAAAAAAAAAGTATCGAAATAAATGGAGGAAGAAAGAAAAACCTAGAAGGTAATCCTAGGGACCCCATGCAAAAAGTTACCATTGGTAGATTGCGGCGGGTTTCCGGCCGGAAATAGCTCGAGCTGTGAGCGTTTAGTGTCCCCATGAACCGGAGACCCGGCTCGACTTGACCCTACGGTGTGTCAGGAAAGACATTCATGTACACCAAATGTATGCACGTTGCAGCGTGTGCGTGTTCGTGTTATTTGTTTTTTTCTTCTTCATCGTCTTCTTATTCTTCATCTTCTTCTCTCTTTATTAAAGATCAAAAGGATAGCGAAAGAAAGACACAGTACGAGAAAAGAAAATCAATTGTCCACAGATGAGAAAATTATCTATTTTTGTCAGATCAACTTTTTCGTGGCTCTTCTCGTCATTGTCAAAGTTTCCTACTTTCCATCCCAGTTTCAATCAGTGAACTATTGAATTGCGTTTTTTTTTCCCGATAGAGTTTACATGCGACGGTTGTTAATAATAGGAATGAAACATTTAAAGAGTCGCCTATATTATTTTTTAGAATTTTTATAGTTTCAACAATTATTTTATCAAGTCTGTATAATGTGTGTTTTACCGTGTACGTAGAAGTGCCCACCATTCATTCCGTCCGACGATAGACCCTCGACGTTCAGGTCGGCAAGCGTCTTTGGTACGAATTCCATTTTCGGCCTGTTCACTGCTTCGTCCTTTCTAAAATGCACAAATTATTCATTCATTTTTATAATACATTAACTTTTAAAATGAGTACAATTTTTTAAATTGTACTCATATTTATATGGGTGATAAAATTAATTTTTTTTTCATATTATTAAACTTACTTCTCCAAAAGCGTTTCTGTTAGAACTTTGAGAACTTCGACGCATTGTTGGTGATACTCGAGCAATGCCTCGCTGAAAGTTGCAAGCTGAGCAACCTGCTCCACCTGTTAATTTCACAGCGTTAAAAATTTTTTTCTTTCTCCAATCAGTCAGTAATTTCGCCATTAACAGATAAATAATTCTTGTTGTCCGTCATCTTTCAATCCGATTATTTATTTTAATTCATCGTCGTTCTCTAACTCACGTCATTTTCCAACAAATTGAACATCCCAACTTGGGCGAGTTGAAGACTTTCCGCGAATTTCTCCTCGGCTTGGCGAATTTCATCGTCTGAAACGTGAGAACCTGTACGCAAACGTTGCGTCGCGTGATGCATTAAAAAGTGCACTACGGGGTTGCTTCACTCCTATCTAAATCTAATTATAAAAAATATTAATGCCTGATAGTGATCTGCTAAAGAACAGCAAATATTGTTCCACTAGAAAATTCTTTTTTTTTTAAATGCACAAAATATTATTTTGTATTATTACAATATACAAATACTCGATAAAAAGTGAATAAAAGTTCGTCAAGCACTACTTACCAGTAGCAACTGACTATACAAGTGCGATAGTAGAATTAAAAAAAGGAGTAGGTGGAGGGATGCTTGAATCTTGAAAATTGACGAGTGCAAAAAAATAATAATGTATTTTTAAAAAAAGTCAGTGGTCCGCTGTAGTGATGTTTCTTTCAAGAAAATATACCAAAGCTTTTCAAAAATCTAAACTATAATGTGCGACATACCCACGTGAGAGATCGGGGTGCCCGATCTCGCTGGACTACCCATGTGTGGACTGGACGATAATCTTCCAGCGGCTGAGCATGCGTCGTTGTTTTTTTTTATTTTTTTGTTAATTTTTAAACAATAGGCCAAATTTATCATGCGACATCCAACATCTTGCATTTTTTTTCATATTCCGTAACGTAAACGTTAATGACAATACAAATCTTGAAAAAAATGATTGATTACCTTTAGCTTGACGTCTTCGCTTGCAGTCGAAATCGAGCCTTCGCCCCTGAAGTTTCTTTCGATGATGCTGGAAACGAGATAAGAGTCAAGGCTCTGCTGTCTTCTTCGAACTTTTTCAATATAAATTGGCTCAATCTTACCATAACTTCTTTAAGGTCCTTGGTCTGCAGATGGTGCAGAGGTTCCAAAAAGTTTTGTTTTATATTGTCGTCCAACGAATACTTTACGTCGGCCATCTGTCTCATGGCCTCTCCCATTTCTATCAGCGCAATACCTGGTGAAGATAAAAAAAAAACAATCGAGTACTTCTCTCATCCTCATCTGAGACTCTGAAGATGATTAAAAAATTATCTTTGTTTGTTTTTTTTCCTAATCGATTTACCGAAAATACTGTCCTCTCCCATTTTCTTGCCATACGTAAGCATACAATCACCGAGTACACCCTCGGGTTGTGGATAAGTCGAGGCTTTCGCCTGACCGCTCAGTTTGCTAATTCCCTTTACCGCAGCCATTTTCGCTCGTGCCGTTGGATTTGGCTGTAGAAATTCTTTCGTCTTGAGCTGCAATTCTTCCACCAGTTCACACGTAACGTCCGTTTTCTGCGATTATTTCAAAATAACACCAATGAAAAAACGCGAGTTTGAAAAAAATTTCATGCCGAGCGAAAACTTACTCGTTCCATATCGACGAAATCGACATCGAGCTTTGTGCCTTCTGCCCCTCCCATCTTCTCTGTCATATACTGAAAGTTAAACAAAAATTGACAAATACATGTCAAAAAATGACATTTGTTTTCTCATGTGGATTCAATACAAATAATATACAATATATCAATGAAAATATTATTATTATTATGTTTTCTTCGAAATGTAGCTTTTATTATTTTTTGCCTTGATTATAGAAGTGAGTGGGAGTTGATTATTCGAGTTCCTTAAAATGAAAGCACTGGTGAAGCTCTTGGGGAATGTTTTGCACCCATTTTTTACGGAGAGTGAGCTTTCCATAATTAAGAGTGTTGAGTCCGTAGAGCAAAAAATGAAAAGTTTGACAAGGTTCTTCTCTCATACGAAGACGTTTGAGAGTAAGAATTTATTAAGAAAAGTTGTTGAAAATCAACTGAAGAAAAACATTTAAAATGCAAGATCTACTCTCTATGTGATTGCACAAAAAAAAGGACGAAATTTTTGTCGAAAAATTAGATTAAGCTTCTTTAACGACGTACAAAGATCAGTGCAAAATGTCACTTAAATTAGGAATCTCGATCGTTACTAAGATATTTATTGTACAAAATTGCAACTTTTACCATGGGCTTTTATAGAAATTAATGAGGAACTTCTCAATCGTCGTGAAATTTTTAACACAACCATTTCAAAATGTTACTTAATATTATGCAAAATTATCAAAAATTTGTCATTATATTCAATTTTGAACATAACATTCTTAACGAAAGAAAGTCGAGCGAGAATGAAATTCAGCAGCCGAAAGGACAAAACTCGGATCAATAACCGTGACTTATTCTTGCACACTCTGACACGTTTTCGAGCCGGCGAAATGTGCTTTCATCTGTAAAAGTGTGTTCTACTCATCCTTTCCCTCAAGAGAACAACAAGTTTTGAATAAACAACGCATATACTCTTATGCCAGTTGATGGCTGTCGGCCTAAAAATAATTTTCGAGTGGTGCCTTCTCGAGATGAGAATTTGTCACGCTCGGTCGTGGGAGCGTTGCACGGGTCGCAGATTTACGGGATCAGGTCAAATACAATCGATACAACCCTCGATTTAAAGCTTGACGTTTCGAGAGCAACATTTCGAGAAACGGAGATAGATGAAGAATAACGAAAACGGGTTAAAACCCGACGAAGCAATATATAATACATTCTGTAAGAGACAGAGAGAACGCGTCGCGAGTGCAAATGAGTGGGTGCCAAGTTGACCGCGCGGGGTGAAAAATCGATATCGCGCAAGCATCGCCCATATAATAAAATTCAAGTATTTGCTCTCGCATACAGCGTCGTCTGGTTATATTGATTTATTTGCTCTTAAGTAATAACCGTGTTCGTTATACTTATTGACGATAATTAATAAAGGACACACGCAAACAATAATAAGATTAATGTGGCTCGACACGTGTCGCTTTTGTCGGAGCGGGAAGAGGAAGACATTGGCACATTCAGTGAATCGCGAGGTGAGACAGGTTTTGTTGTTATCGTATGCCGATGGCCAGGAGCTCTCCCGCTAGACCCTGACCCATTTTCGACCTACGTGACCTACATCGCTCGACGAGCCAGCACGATTGTGCGGAGGGCAAGTCTTCCCTCCTCCAATCACACTCGGAGAAATCACGACAGTTCATTCTGCCATAAAATGAAGACTATATACTATGTTACAATTAAACCTGGGTTTATAGATGAATTTGATATATATTTAGGGTAGGATTTAAATAAGATGTAATTAGGTCAATAATAATCGGTAATATTGAAGAAAAAGTTTAGTTGAAACGACTAAACGGGCGTTCGCGGAGGGCAAGTCTTCCCT
>JAPYYW010001973.1:0-23927 GCA_030522545.1 Cremastinae sp. A BG-2022a | reverse complement strand
TACTTTCCGTGTATAAGAATGTAACTTCAACACTTGATTACTCGAAAACAATGTAGACGATTTTTTTTCTGAATTTATATAAATTTGTTTAGTGGCAAATAACGTCCTTTCAAATTTTCATCGTGTTCTTAATGAATTTCGATTTCCTATACTTTTAACACGTAAAACTTCATTTATTTTCGCAAATGCTATCGAAACCCCTTAATAAAAATATCAACTAATATATAAGTGAAGATTGAGAAAATAATTTACGAAAATACAAGGAGAACCGGCGAGCTGATACAGATACGTGTATAATTGCGCGCTTGTTTATATCCATCATGTCTCCGGTTCGTTTACGTGTTCTTCATTTTTTTTTTCGCGGGCTCTCCTCGCGTTCTTTCATCCCGGCTAATTACACTAATCAGCGGCACGTGGACTGGCGCGGAGCGTATCTGCGATCCTCCCGACGTATAAACACGATTTCAAAGCGACGTCGAGGAGCGAAACAAGAAGGAGAGGAATGAGAAAAGGAGCAAAGACGAGCGGCGAGGAGAAAAGAGGCGAGACGCTCGAGAGAGAGAACAAAACGAGTCGCTGATGATGAAGAGAGAAAACCGAGGCCGGAAATAGACGTTCCGCCGCGACGATACGCTCGCACATTAGTCGCGAGCAGAGAGGACGAGAGAATTTCGAGGAGGGAAAAATCCGAGGGGAGATCGGGCGGGGTGGGGCAAGGGCCGCGGGGGGAGATAAGGGAGCGAATCCGCGCGAACTCCGGTAGCCGCGAGTAGCAGTGAGAAAGCGAGCGAGACCCCGGGAGCGCAGAAAAAACGCGAGGGACAAAAAGTGTCGGGGGGAAGCGCGCGAGAGCTGAGAAATAAATAAATGAAAAAAAAAAAAATAAAAAAAATAACAAAAGAGGAAAATCGGAACTGGCGCGTTAAGGGAAAAAGGACGAGGGAGGCAGAGGAGGGGGAAAAAGAGAGAGGGAAGCTAATAGGGTGCGCAGAACCGTGACGAAAAGTTATCCTTGGGCTTAATACGAGGCCGCCCGCGCGCGCTCTTCGGGATCTCAATCCCGCGACTTTTAGCAATGAATCAGATCGGATGAAACGGCGAATCGGCGTGTATCCCGACGGAGAGGAGGAATCCCTTTTCACCCTCCATTCTTTTCGCTAATTGGAGACTCGCGTTATCTCTCCTCTCAATTCGGCATTAATTGAATTTTTTTCTCGCGATCTTGCGCCTTGTTTATTTCGCGCCCAGCACAAATTTCTTCCTTAATTTTTTTTTAATCTATATATATACCTTTGGCTTTTTATCTTTTACATTTTTTGCAATAAAAATGTGCATATTGATTACTTCATGTTATTATTTTTCGATTCGTCGTTCGCACACACGTGTGTCATTTTCGTAAATTTTTGCGAATCGCTCAATCGCGAACGTGCATATAACCTCTTTATTTCCCTTCGTTTTTCGATAAAAATATTAATATACGTTTTTGGAAGATCGCGTGTCCGGGTATAAGCTCGGCGAATGCCCGGGGCTCTCCTTCTCGTTCGCACGAGAGAACAGGTGTAACGGCCAGGTTGTCAGAGAGCCCAGCAGACGCACGAACGTGTATATACGTTAATTTTCTCGTATTCCGTGCGCGTTACGTACGAGACGTTTTTTCTCCCCGGTCAGGTGTCAGATACGTGAAAAAAAAGAATTTACGAGTTTCGTAATCGTGGAAATGGTAGTAAAAATAATAACGCTCTTATTCGCGATTTTGACGTTTGACCGCGCACTCTCGTGTAAAAGCATCAATATAAGTACATATTCCGCATGCTAAATAGTTGTCGAGATCGCACGACAAAAAATATTGCCCAATTGTGCACTGAGAAAAATTGTGATAACGAATTTTACTTTACAAAGTCATAACTTATTTTAGATCTATCATTGTAATATTATTACTTTATTTAAATTGTTTATAAATATTTTTTTAAATAGATTTAACTATAAATATTAATTTATAGTTATAAATATTTATTATATAAATCTATTTGAAAAATTTAAATAAATTTTACACCTCGATTTACATTATGTCAAAATCTAATACTATTTCTGGTAAAGCAATTAAAATGTATATAGTATACTGAATTCCATGATAATGAGTGTAGTTGTGTCTCTATGATAAAGTCTACCATGTTTTTCTCTCAATGTGAAAAAAAACAATATATTTTTCAAGTTTACAAACAAATTCAGCAATAAAAATGTATCTAAGAGAAGTTATGAAAAAAACGAACAGTTGAGAAGTCTTAATATATGTCCACCGTTTTAGTTTATACTCACAGTTATTTTAATTATAGTTTAAAAAAAAACTTGAATAGGTATGTCTTCAAAATTTTCTATAAGTATTGTTTTGTACAATATTTGAATTTTTAGTATATAATATTGACGAATAAATACTTATTTGAAAAGTAGTAAAAATCTGCAAATAATTGAATATTAAAAAAAAATTTGTTTGAGTACGCGAAAGTGTTTTATTTCGGTTTGGAGACCACCCAGCGGGTATAGGAGAGATATCTCTCGGTTCTGATGCATACGGGCGAGAGTCGATAAAAGAGCGCGCGCGTACATAGTAGACGGAGCGAACCGAGATCCTTTCATCATTCGTTTCTATCTCGATGATCGAAAAGCAGCGCTTTTCGAGTGCCTTTTTATCCAACTATATTTTCTCGTACATAAATTCTTGTATATAAATATATATTGTAAGCTCGATCTTGGCTCAACACCTCGAACGATAGAGCCTGCTCGTTTTATTTTCTTCCTTTTCTCTTCTCGAATTCTCGAGACGAATAATCCAACGACGCCAGGTGGCTAAGAATTGCGGGAGAGAGGGCGAAACAGAGAGAAAGAGAGAGAAAGAAGATGGAAAAATGAAAAAGGACGCACGTGTGTATAGATCTCGCCTGCGGTGTCCTAATGAAGACGAAATTCTGTCGGGCGAATGCAAACTTTCGCCCGAGAAAGAAACTTCCCCTCTCTCGCTCTCTCATTCCATTTTATTCTCTCCTGTGCGATTCAATTCGATCTTGCTCCGCTTTCACGGAGAAGAAAGGGCACGAGTTATGGACTCCTGTTTGCTCGAGACAATGGCCATCGGGAGAGAGTTATCCGGAAGAAGCTTCAGTTTTTCGTATACGAGAGTCCCGCTTATATTCTTTTTGTCTTTACTCTGATGCGAGAATAACAAATATAAGAGTCTCGCAGATCGCTTCTTTTCATCGTCCGAAGGAAATGAGCGTCATTCTTTTCATTTTTGTTTCTCCCAAGTCTTGATGAAATTCGAGAGAATTTCAGCTTTTATTTATTTTTCAAAGTATATATTCCCATTGGCTACAAGAATTATTTTTATCAGTTGGAAACGATGTGTACTATATATTAAGCATTTTTTAGACTTTTGTTCTGGACTGTGAATTTTATTTCTCACCGGAATTGATTGATGATTATACGTGTCTCGTGGATCGTGTATTTATTAAGTTGCAGGTGCAGATTATTTTTAATTGAATTTTTTTTTAGTCCGAGTGTCCGAGATATATTTATGCTGCGAAAATTGTGCTCTCGAATTTTTTTACGAAAATCGTGCAAAACGATATGAATGGCATTTGGTTAGGAAATTTCTCATTTTTCTCACGTATTCGATGTGTATTTATCTGACAAAGTAAATTTGGACGTTCGGATAAGCATTCGTATAATTTTATTCGCGTAGATTTATGACCGCGATTTGTCAGAGAGCTCGTGCGTGCGAAAATACTCATTAGCGCGCGTTCTCTTTTCCTTTCGCATTCATTTGAATGAGAAAGGACAAAAAATCGCAAAAGTACGTGTATACAATATACTCTCGTATCTCTCGGCGTACTCTCGCTCATCTTCTCGACGAAAAACCGACCCGGAATAAAGTCCGCTTCATCCTGCTTCTGACTAATTTGACAACTTCCGAGATATTTAACTCATCAACGTTGAATTGAAATGCGATGAATTTAAACGCGTGCTCATTCATTTTATCATTACGCGTATACGATTTAATCATTCGCTCTCGCAAATTTTTAATCTCGTCCAAATGAAATTCTTCAATTTTTATTTAAAATTGTAATTGTGAATGAAAAATTTTAAAAGCAGTTTAAAGAAAGAGAAAAATGGTTTGTTTTTTCTTTTGTTTCAATGTAAAATTTTAAAAATACTTTAGAAAACAGATGAAGAAAAGAGATCGAGGATGACATTTTGTGTGTCTCGAGTACATTTTTCTCAAGATTTCAACAGAGCGAACGTTATCGCGATTTTTCGCAAATTTCTCATCGCCCCGCTCGATCTTCGTATCTCTCGCGAGTGAAAAAATTGTAAAGGGTGCGAAAAAATTTGTTTGGTCTTTGGCTCGAAACGGAGGGAGCTCTTGTCGCAGGTGGAGATTGAGCGAGCAAGGACCTAAAATCGGAGCGGGATAAATTTTCGGGTGTCGAGAAGCGGAAGAGGAAGAATAAATAGAAGGAGTCGGAGAATAAAAAGGGAGAAAAAATATATGAAGCGAGAGAAAGTAAGAAGAGAGAGAGAGAAGGGAAAAAAGAAGAGGAAAAGATTGACGAGAAGCTGTGGTATGCCCTTCGGTCTAAACGACTAAATAAGTGTTCCAATTTCAAAATTACCCGCTAAACGATTTGTGGCTCAGCCTGAAAATATATCGTTGACATGTGTGTGGGCAGCAGCGGGCGAGAGGGCGCCCCTGCGGCTCGTTCGGGACGAGGCCTCGCGCCTTGCGGGACGCCTCGCGGACGTTATTCGAGTCCCCGAGAGGGATATCGGGACATTTTATAAAGTTGCGAGAAAGACCGAGTCCGGGAAAGACGAGAGAAAAAAAACACACAAAGAAGTCGCGCTGGGAGACAAATGACTCTCGACCCGGCGGGAATAAGACTCGGCGAAATCGCTCCAAGCCCCGCGCGATCACGTTTGCGCAATCTTTCTCTTCCTTCAAATCTCAACGAACGCCAAATTTCGTCACTCGCTTTAATTAACTAACCCGTTCATTAATCCGTTCGATATTTACCGCAATCTTGCAATATCGATACCAATTAGTCTTTTATTATTGTGGAAATTGAGAAGCTTTTTGTCGCTCCGACAATTTTTTCAATCTCTCGTCTTTGCATCGACTCATCTCTTTTCGTCAGAAAAATATGAGATGAATTTTTCAAAATAGTATAAATATTTTACTGTACTGGGAGAAATCACTGTAGTAGATTTTACCACAAACATTATTTTAGAACTAAGTTTATATTTATGATAAAATGAAATAATGTATATTATTCAGTGCGACATACTTTTGCTTCGATTTGTCAATATTTGAAGAAAAATGAAAAATATGAGATTTATTTTAAAAATTAAAGACTTTTTAGTAAAAATGTAATTGATACCCATCTGCAAAATTTGTTGATCAACTTGTCAAGAATTCAATTATATAGAATGATGATAATTTTTCGCGATGAAAGTAATTATAATGATCATACAAAAATTTGCATCTTTGCTCACTTCAATATTTAATTCATTTATGTTAAATAATTAGGAGTTGCATGAATCACTTATTGAACTCCAAAAACTTGATCTATCTCAATAAAGAGAATGGTGTAACCTTAATCAAAATGTATAGAACCCGATAAGTCTGTAAATAAAAAAAGAGATTTTTATATATTAAGCATTATGAGAAATTGCTCGCCCAATTTCTTTAATTTCTCCACTTTGTGGGATTCTCCACGTTTTCAATACACGGAAATGGTCGATTCGGGTCACCACCCTTTTCAACTGAAATGTCTTTTACGATATTCCGATTTTTAACAAAACTTTAAATTAAACAAATTTAACATTTCGGACGGACTTTCATATTTCTCACATTCAAAGTGTCTGACAAATTAAACGATCCTGTCGACACCGTCATTATCGCCCGTCTCGCAAAAACGTTCTTTTCACTGATCGCACGCTTCGATTCGTGCCGTTTCACCCGTTACGTCGGATTAACTTTCATTGCTCCTTTAAAAAAAAGTACTGAAAAAAAAACGCTAAAAATGAAAACGGCAACAAAAAAAATTACACAAAAAGCGAACGGGAGTTCTTGAAAGAATTCCTTTCTGCGCGTTCAATTAGTCACTATTCTCAGCAGTCTGTAACGCTGTTGAACAAAACGTTATCACCATTCTCTCGGAAGAATAAAACTTGAAAAAAAAAATAAAAATAAAAAACTGGCGCTAATTTGAATCAGCTGATTCATATTTGCAGATTTTCTTCACTAACGATTTTCTCGTTCCGTAAACTGCGACGATTCGAATCCGACCTGCCTTTTTTTGTAAGAATTAGATACGCCGGTGGAGAATCGAGCGTGACAAAAATGGCGGCGAATGCGCGAAACGTTCGATCATTGCCCGTAATTGTTCTCATATTGAAGCCGCACGAGATAGAATTTTATTCCAAGCGAACTCGTACCAAAAAAATTGAACTTGAAACTGTATATATTGCAAGCTTTTGTATTTCTTCAGGATAAAAAAAAAAATATATTTTTTTAAAATCTTCTAATCGACCGTCACGTCAATATCAAAATCAAGGGAAATAGAATTTCATTTTGAATTTCGAGTGGACGAGAAGTTTCGAGTTTATCGACGAAGCATTTTTGTTCGGGGTTCGGAAAAGCGAGGGATTTTGAGAATAAAGCGCAGCGATCACGTTCTTCGTGGATAAGAAGCGGCGATGATGGCTCCGAATGAAGCGGAATAATAGCGAGAAAGCGAAGAGAACGAGAGGATGAGGAACAAGAAGAAGAGAGGAGAGAAAGAGAGAAAGAGAGAGAGAGAGAGAGAGCGGCGAATTCGTGAACATCAAACGAATTAAATCTCCGCGGAGAGTCGACCGCAGAAACTAATATCTCAGCGCCTCACCGTCTCTTTTGCACTTTCTCTCTCTCTCTCTTTTTCCTGCCAATGTTGCTGCGCGAGCTCGACTCGCACAGCTTCGACGAGATCGCTCCCTCTCGTTCCGCGTCCACCTCGTTCATCGCCGACGACGCCTACAACGAGAGTTCAGGCTTCGCGCCTTCAGCGATCCGAATACATTTTCACCCGACGATATTGCCATTCCGACTCTCCTGCGCTGATCAATTTTCTATACCGGATTTACCAAACTTTCAATACACGCATAAAAAAAAACAACCTGTATATATATCTTCAATCAAATTAATTCCAATTATTTCGTTATCGAGTCGCACTCGAATTAATTCAATCAACACCTATAATTTTATCAATTTCTCCAATTTATATATTTTTCACGTCTGATTCTCTGTCGCATCGAAGCCTCAGTGTCCTAAAATATAATTGGGGAAGAAAATTGGAATAGAAAACAACGTGCAATATCAATTATCACTAATATATGTCAGATATCCCTATATATATGGATAAGCTTTTATTACGCTTGTAATTAAATAATTTGATTGTTACGAAGTATGTGAGCGAACGGGATGAAGAAAAGAATATATTGTGTATCGCGTCGGTCGGACTCGAACGAGTCTTCGATTATCCGACATTGTATATGAATCGAGCGGAATAACGAGGCGAGCGGTGGAATACGAGCGAGAAGGATGAAAATAATGAGAGACGAAGAGAGTGAGGGGGTGGGGGTAGGGGTGGGAGGGATAGGAAGAGAAAGAAGGAAGGGGAGAAGGGATATATGTATAGTTAAAGAACGACGAAACGAGAGGTAAAAAAAGAAGAGAAACATCAAAATCCGATACGCCGTCTCCTTAATCATCCGATATATAGTCGGTTTCCATACACGTGTGCACACTTGCACTGTCGAACACGAAAAAAGCCGTAAACGTACGGGCACGCACACCGTTCTCGATCCTGAAACGTGTTATCCTTATTACCAGCTCGTGCTTCTTTCCAGATGCAGGACCGATGAGGCTCTCGTTCTAAATGGATCAACCGGACCAAAAACCTTTCCCACGATCATCAACACGCGCGCTCCTCGTACACACTATATATTGCTTATTTAAACTATTCTCCCATAATTGAACTATTCTTCTAATATTTCTTTTATTCGTGTGAAAAAATTGTGCCTGTGCTTGCGTAAGCGCTCGAGAAATTTCAGTCCTCGTTCAGCAACTTTTGGTTGTATCACTTTTTTAATTACATTTTTTTATTTTCTTTTATGTGCTTTTTTTTCAACAAATATTTTTACTTTTGTGTATAAGCTTCTATAATTATCCAAAGAAGATTTCCAGTATTTTTATTGACTATTGATCTTTTTCATTTTAGCTCTTTTTTTTTGTTATATATCCTCTAGTCCGAGAATAAAAATTTGTAAAAATATTGAATTATTTTGGTGCACACAGGAATATGTGCAATTTACACATGAAAAAATTAATTTTCAAAATTAAATATTAGAAAGATATTAAATACATTTGATTTAAAGTCTGTTCTAAATTTAATTCGTTTTATACAAGAAAAATATACTTACAGTTCGAAGTTCGAAAATATAATTAATACGTAATTATGGTTAAATCTACAAGTCAATATATATACAGTGATTTTTCTCAATGGATATCAATAACAAAACTATATTGGGCAATGTCAAAATTATATTGAAAATATAACAGTTTAAAATTTACCAATAAAATAATTCAAAGTTTATCAAAACAAAATTTACATTCTCAAAATATAGCTTTTTAAAACTATTATATCTCCATAGTCTTAATTTAAAAATTAATTTTTAAATAAAAATGATTGCTCTCCATGTATATCAATAACAAAACTATATCGGGCAATGTCAAAATTAGATTTTTTTAAATATAACAGTTCAAAATTTACCAATAAAATAATTCAAAGTTTATCAAAACAAAATTTACATTCTCAAAATATATAACTTTTTAAAACTATTATCTCCATGATCTTATTTTAAAAATAAATTCTCCTTATTAAAACGAATAAGAAATAGTGCAAAGATCATCGCAAGGAGAATTCGAGAAAGACTTGAATTAATAATCAATCATTCGTATAGTACATTATTTTCCTGAAAATCGTGAATCGATCGAGGGAGAATTGAGGATCGTCGGAATACGATATATATATAATTGTGCATGTATTTAGAAGAGAAGCAGGTTATTGGACTCGACAAGGGAACAAGTGGATCGGAGGAAAAGGGAGAGTGTGTCTGTTCGATGATGTTCCGAAGGACAATAACGAGCGCGGGGACAGCCCGCGAGAGTTTGCTCTTTAACGCATTCCTGGTGCGCGCCGAAGAACGATCCGTGTTTGTGAACTCGTGAATCGATCTTCGGGTTGCGCCGAGGTGAGAAAACACCGGGTTCGAGTTTTTCGTTGGGATTGTACGCGCGGGCCGCGCAGGTGTGATCAGCCGCGGCGGCGGCCTTTGATCCGCCAACGACTCGGCTACTTTGTCCATTCGACTTTGCCCCCCCCCCTCCCCACTCGCACCGACCAAACCCGCACACTCGAATTTTCCTCGTGTGCGTGCACGTCGACACAATGATACCACTTAGTATATTACAACAGAGAGTATATTATCCACATAAATACTGCAAGGATAAATTTCTCTCGGAAATTCTTCATTCTTCCTTCTCTGCCTCTCTCGCTATCAATACTCTTATTAATGACACGCGATACTCATCGCTTTTCTTTATATTCTTTTCCTTGGAATATTATTTTCTCAAGGCTCTACCGAATATGTATAGCATGCATACATATATATATATTTCTTTTTAGATTATTTATTATTAATTACAAAATCGATGCTTCGAGATGTATTCTGAATTTCGTCTTGTCGTCACATCAATTTTATTTTTCGATTTCATATAGATTACTGTGTTATATTGTATGTTTCTATACATACTTTTTTATTCATTGAAAATTGTACGTCATTCGGAAATTTACGACTGTGATCATTTTCATGAAGTTGCACTATTTTTTTGACTGATAGACAATTTTGTTGTTAATCATAAAAACGGAATATTTTAAGTTTTGACGTCTTGAGAATTTTCGAATTGAATATTTGTAGTCAAAGTTTCACCTTTTATCGATTATTATTTTTTGTTAATTAATATTTAATATTTTAACATTTTGAACAAATTTTTCTTAATTTTCATATGGAAAAATTGTTTATCAATTTTGTATAAAATTTTTTCGTTACTTATTATTAAAATCATTCACACAATGAAGTATTGAAAACTCTGTTAAATTCCATGAGGGTGCATGCTAATTTGTTTGAAAAATATATCACAATATCACATAAACTATATTTTCATATAAATTTCACTGAATTTTGCAAAATTATATTTATCGAATATGCATTTAAAAAAATTTTTAAAGTATATAAATTAATTCAAAAAATTATTCTTCTGAAACGCATTAATACAAGTGAATCTCGTATGAAAAAGTAAATAAAACGAAGCTTTATTCAAATTAAAGTTTTTTTATAATTTTAATTTTCAAACAGTTATTGTATCGACTACTCTGAAGTAACAATCTCCTTAAGACTGCCAACAATAAACGGCGAAAATTCGGAGAGCCTTTGACTTTCCGTTCCGAAATCGCCTCTCGTTCGTTTCTTCCTCGAAATATTTTCGAGCGCGAGAGCGTTATTGCTCCGTTCCCATACAGAGGGGGTAAAAAACGAGAAAAATCAGGAATAGAGAAACGCAAGGAACGCGCAAGATATCGTAATAAACTGTGCGAAATAAAAAATTCATCGCGCGCAAAATCAGAGAACAAGGGAAGAGATGAAAAAAAAAATAAAATAAAAGCATATAGAAAAAAAGAATGCTCTCGTCGAGGGAAAAAGCAGCAGTGGGCACGGAAAAACGTGCGATATAGCCGGGAAGTAAATATTCGTATATCTATACGTTTATATATCTATAAATCGCGGCGAGCTGAGGGAATTTTGTGATGGGTCCGGAACGAACGTGTAATACGACTTTTATGGTGAAATTCCTACGATCTTTCATCTCGCTCCTCGTCGGGCTCTCTCCGAGGCCGGAGCTCGCCGTGTTATATACGAAAAGAGCCACCGAGAGGGATGCATATGATTTGTTGCTCCCGTCGAGAATCCACAGGGTCATACGTGTTATTTTGCGGACACGCGCGCGCGCGCCTCCGCATGGCCCTTTATGATCGCCCGAGTCGAACAAAAAAACATTCTCCGAATGCCTGACACGATTCTTTCGATATTTGTACATTTGTCTTTGTGTACAGCCTCTAAGCACACTTTATTCTCATTTACAAGCCTTTATCTTTTCTATACTTGCCTCGCGACTTAAAGATTTCGTGATCGTCACGAATTTTCAACGAGCCTGCGAGTCACTCGTCAATTACCATCGCGCTCGTTATTACCATTGCGTCATTACTTTTTGTCCTCTCTATTTTTTACTCCGCTCAAACTCAAATTGCCAAGAATTGTAATTTAATTTTTGTCTTTTTTTTAAATATATTGTATTTTTAAATATATATAACGATAATCTTGGCACGAAAAGTACTTTTTTTAAAAATACATTACACAATTAATCATTATTTTATTTGTATAATAAAGTTATAAAGTAAGAAGATTATTTAAGTACGAATTGAAGCCATTTTGAAAACAATGGCAAGTGATTTTTTTGTTATATGTCGTTTAGCAGCATCAAATTTGAAAATAATTCAATAAACAATTAAAGATTTATCAGATTTCTTAAATTTTTGACATTTTTAAGGTGGTCCGATGATGGAGGTGTTCAGACTTTTACGTTAAGCATGCAATGTTGAGGCAAAATTATCGATTGAAATTTTTTCCATGATATTTGTCTCAAAATTTGTATTAACGTTCTTTGGTGTAATATTAGAAGGTATGCCAAATTTAAAGATACTTCACTATCGAAATATTTATCGTAAAAAATCACGACTATGAGAGATAGCGAAAATTTCTCATTTTTAAGAATTAATATCTCAATTTCTAGCAAACGAACGATATTAAATTTTGGACACAAGACAAAGTAACGTATTAATCTCAACATACACCAAATTTCATCACAAAATCTTGGATAGCCAGAGATCATCGAACCACCTTAAATTTGAGATCCATACATATTTGATTAATTTTGATAATGTATATAAAAGCTTCGAGTTTTTTCCCAAACTTGATATGAAAAACTCCCTTTTGTCAGGAAGAGTAATTTTAGTTAATTTCTTAAGACCCATTTGACAGATCCCAACAGAAATACCTTAATAACGATAACGTTTTAAATAATGATTGTATTTTTTGTTTAAGACCCATTTAACAGATTAATTCCAACAGAACTACCTTAATAACGATAAAGTTTTAAATAATGATTGTATTTTTTATTTAAGACCCATTTAACAGATTAATTCCAACAAAACTACCTTAATAACGATAACGTTTTAAATAATGATTGTATTTTTTGTTTAAGACCCATTTAACAGATTAATTCCAACAGAACTACCTTAATAACGATAACGTTTTATAATAATGATTGTATTTTTTGTTTGAATTTTTGTTTCAGAGCAAGCGAATCATCTGAATTTGTTCAACAATCGGCAGCAACCGAAGAAAAAGCGCAAGAGTCGAACCGCGTTCACGAATCAGCAGATATTCGAGCTAGAGAAACGGTTTCTCTATCAAAAATATTTGAGCCCCGCGGACCGGGACGAGATCGCGGCGCAATTGGGTCTGAGCAACGCTCAAGTGATAACGTGGTTCCAGAACCGACGAGCGAAACTCAAGAGGGACATGGAGGAGCTCAAGAAGGACGTTCAGACGGTTAATCCGCTCTTGGTCGCGCAACACCACAAAACCTTTCTTGAGAACGTTCAGGATCTGGGAATTTTGAAAAAAAGGCCCCTCCCAACTTCCATCGACGAGAAGTCGTAAAAATTGCACCACGATTACTCCTTCAGAATATGAAGAGAAAAAAAATCCAAAATTGAATTTTTTTTTCATTCGTCGCAACTTCGGAATACCTCTTAATAATAAGAAGACAAATTTTGAAGCAAAGCGAAAAAAATATTTGCTTCGCTCGGAAGTTATTTTCAAACGGAATTTAAATTATTTCGATTTTCGTTAAATCGAGAGGCAAGGGACTCGAAGTGTTGAAGAGAGTGACCGGTCGTGACTTTAATTGCGTATATCGACGTGTATTATAAAATGTATTTATTTAACGGAGCAAGGAGAACGGTGAGAATATTGGGAATAAAAAGATGAAAATGCGAGATGAAAAAATAAGTATAAATCTCGGAAGGTGTCGCAGTCGTATTATAAGCGCGATGATAATAAATTATTATTAATTATAGTTTAGTAATTAGCGATGGTAACGTGATAATTCATCGTTGTAAATAAATTTGTAAATAATGAGCGTCGATCACGTACGAGCGAGAGAATGAGAGAATGGAATTTTCTTGTAACGAGTTGACTATATAGCGAAAAAGCCGAACACGATCGAAGAAAAGAAGAAACGATCGACGCGTTGGGAGAGAGTTATCGAATCGAATGATAGAAAAAAGCAAAAAAGTTGTAATCGATAGAATGGGACACTGCAATATATCCTAATTGTCAGATTTGATTAGAGAGCTTTACGATTCTTTTTTTTTTTGTTTATTAAGAACGCCGACGTTTCGCGAGTTTTTCGTTCATCGCGACTATTTCAGAATAAATAATCGTATCGATATACGAAGGAGAAAAAGAATAAGGTACGACGAAAGGCTCACGATGAAAAATTCACTCGCCTGATCTAGTATTCGAATGACTGTGAACGACGAAAGTGTGGTCGAAAGAGTGAGGACTCTTAGCAACGTGTATAGTTATCCGAAATAAATGGATATATATATATATAAATATATATATAAAAATTAACGAAAAAAATTTGTTCAATTTTCCTAACCTTGTCACGATTATTTCGGTTTTTTTTTCGTTTGTAAATATTTTATAAATATTTCAGGTTATCAGAGTGTTATTAGAGTTACGAAAAAAATGAAACATTATTTAATGTACAAAAATGTATCGTGAATATTTCGTTCGTCGATTTGTCCACTTACCTCGTTTCCGAATTGTAAACATCGCCGTTGGATCCGCGGTTCGTAAACACTCCCGGGCGTTATCCAGTGATTGTCCCGGTTTTTAATCGAAGAACGCGACCGTTGAATCTCTCCGGAGTGAGAAATGAAAATATTCTGAAAAAAAAACGTAAAAAAATGTATGGTGTATATTATTTCGTTTGTCGATTTGTCCACTTACCTTGTTTTCGAATTGTAAACATCGCCGTTGGATCCGCAGTACACGTAGCCAATGATTAGGCTTGTTTTTAATCGCGAAACGCGACCATTGAATCTTGTCGGAGTGAGAAATTAAAATATTCTGAAAAAAAACGTACAAAAATGTATTGTGCATATTTCGTTCATCGATTTGTTCACTTAGTGAACTAATTTGTTCCCTTTTTTTAATAGAAAAACGCGACTGTTGAATTTTACTGGAGTAAGAAATGAAAATATTCTAAAAAAAACGTACAAAAATGTATCGTGTATATTATTTCGTTCATCGATTTATATTCATTTAGTGAACAAATTTGTCCCCTGTTTTTAATCGAGAAACGCGATCGTTGAATTTTGCCGGAGTGAGAAATTAAAATATTCTGAAAAAAAAAACGTACAAAAATGTATTGTGCATATTTCGTTCATCGATTTGTTCACTTAGTGAACAAATTTTTTTCCTGTTTTTTTATCGAAAAACGCGTCCCTTGAATTTTACTGGAGTAAGAAATGAAAATATTCTTAAAAAAACGTACAAAAATGTATCGTGTATATTATTTGGTTCATCGATTTATATTCACTTAGTGAACAAATTTGTTCCCTGTTTTTAATCGAGAAACACGATCGTTGAATTTTGTCGGAGTCAGAAATGAAAATATTAAAAAAAAAACGTACAAAAATGTATCGTGCATATATTTCGTTCATCGATTTTGTTCCCTGTTTTTAATCGAGAAACGCGACTGTTGAATTTTTCCGGAGTCAGAAATGAAAATATTCTTTAAAAAAACGTACAAAAATGTATCGTGCATATTATTTCGTTCGTCAATTTGTTCACATAGTGAACAAATTTGTTCCCTTTTTTTAATCGAAAAACGCGACTGTTGAATTTTACTGAAGTAAGAAATGAAAATATTCTAAAAAAAACGTACAAAAATGTATCGTGCATATTTCGTTCACCGATTTATTCACTTACGGAACAAATTTGTCCCCTGTTTTTAATCGAGAAACGCGACCGTTGAATTTTGCCGGAGTCAGAAATGAAAATATAAAAAAAAAACGTACAAAAATGTATCGTGCATATATATTTCGTTCGTCGATTTGTCCACTTACCTCGTTCCCAAATTGTAAACATCGCCGTTGGATCCGCGATAGTCGGAAATCCCCGTTTGTTTTCATCCGCTGGCCGATGCTCGCTTTGTTTACGTTCTTTCCCGCACTGGAGACTGCGAGAGAAAAAAAAAACATGGCGAGTGAGCGCGCGATTCATGCACGCAGGAATGATTTGGGAAAAAAATGCTCGACTCACTTTTTCACGCCCTATATTTTGATGTTCCAACAGAAAGACTCGTCGTCTGTACGTTTCCGTGATAAAATTTTGCTCCGATGGATAATTTTACCACTTGATTTTCGCCGATTATTGAAGAGACGATTCTTCGGGACGCTTCACCTTCGTAACGGATTTCGGAGAATTCTCGGCTCTGATTCGTTCGTCCTATTCCTCTCTCTCTCCCTCTCGCGACGACAGCGTTAACTTTTTTATCGCGCACGCTCGCGGCGCGTAAACACTCCTGGGCGTTATCCAGCAGCCAATCAGTGTCCTCGTTTCTTAGTCGCGAAACGCGACCGTTGGATTTTGCCGGAGTGAGATATAAAAATATTCTAAAACGAATTATTCTAATGATTCATATTTTCATACTACGACTAATTAGGGATTCGCACAACTTTTGCGTGCAAGACGGAAAGTATTTTCACGATTATTGTTAAATGAGAGATACGATTATTCGTTTCTCCGCGAGAGTCGGGAAAGTGTGCGCGCGCAGCCTCGGCGTCATCTCGTATCGCCAGTTACACCGTTTGCGCTCGTTCGCGACCGCGTCTGTTTGTCGTTCGCTCCGAATTTCAATCCAAGTCGAGCAAAATAAAATAAAAAAACCTTCCATACTCGTTCGGTATACTTTTCATGAGTTTCCATGACGCGAACAATCGTGATTATCACCGCGATTGAATAAAAATCGGAGTTGTAAATTTCGTTTTCGGAGCGCGCGTCGTTCGCGTAACTGGCCGGCCAGTAAACGCTTAGCACCGGGGCGAGCTCAAAAATTAAAGACGCGAGAACAATAAAATATCCGCGGCATAAAAGAAGAGTGTATTGTGTTTTTTAGCGTGTGCTAATTTCGCGTTTTGTAGTGCTTGTTCGTCGGGTGTGTTTTGTGTGACGAGTCGTAAGCTCGCTCGTGAAAAATTTTCTCGCGACGCGAATGCCGGCCGGCCGGCCGCGACGCGGCGTGGGGAGGGGATAGGCGTTCGAGGCGGGCAGCGCGCTGGCCCGCGGCAGTAAACTCGATAGTCTCCAGAAACCGTGTCTATCGCGTGATATCTTTTCGCGGAAAGCGCAACAGGAAGCGGCAATAACTTTTCACGAAACGTTCGGAAACCGGAAGAGTCGGATATCTAATTATTTTCGTGACAAAAATAGTCGGGCCTCGATCGAAACGACGCCAAGTATCCGCGCACACGCGAAAATACGAAAATTCCGTCACGAGTCGTTCCGCGAACGCGTTTGATGCTTTTCCTCTCTCGGTTGTACGATTTTCAACGGGCTCGCCGCGTTTTTTTTTTCGACTCTCAATTTATCGGCGCGAACGGTCTACGCCCCTCCCTCTCTCTCTCTCTCTATCGCGCTACGTGTTCTGGGACTCATCGTAACCTCGCGCCCGAATTGCTCTCGGCTTAACACGAAAACAACACACGCCCAGATGGCATTAACGTCATTTCGCGAAAACATTTCTACGCTCTCGCATATCTAATGTATAGGGTAAACGTACCATATATCTCGGCCACATAAGACCATTTTTCGACCTCCTAGAGGTTGTATTTTTATGAAATTAAAAATCTACAAACCATTATAATCCAATCAAAATTTTCTTCAATGTTTGCCTATGTTTTTCCTGCACGTTACATTCTACACACATTTTAGGAGATAAAAAAATATCTGTTTTTTTATTAACTATATTAAAATAATAGTCGAGTGGCCGAGATTTGGTGCAGGCTGAGATTACGTCCACCCAATCTATGTTTTTTTTTCTCTCTTTAATTTTTACTCCTCTAACCTCTATTTTTCGTACTTTTACGATAATTCGAAGTAAATAACGCCCTTTCCGTAAGTTATCCGTAAAAAGGTGAAGGAGTCGCAGTGTTTTTTTTTTCTTCAGAGTGTCGCGCGTTCTCGTAAATTTTTTCCGGGTGGACGTTTTCTCGTAAATATTTTCATGTTTTTCGGTGTTTCGAGTGCTTATTCGTTCATATCGCGTGTTGTGACATTCAATTGAACGTGATTGTCTGTCTGTCGATAAGACAGGAAGTGCATTATCTCGCTGTCGGTGTTGTGATTTTTTTTTTTCGTGCAACCACTCGCTCGACTCTCTTCGCCAGGCGCAGCCGACGAATTTTCACGCCAAATTGCCACACGTAAGTATTTATCAATCACGTTAATAATACGGTTAGATTACGCGATTTTTCGCGAGTACTGATATTAACTCGGTGCAGCTGCGGAATAAAAAGCATAAAAGGAACATCCGGTGTAAGCTCGTTAAGATTTTTATTGTTTCAGCGAATCGAATTATCAATTTAATTATACATTTTTTTGACTTTTATTTTTACAATTTTCCAACGTAACTTTTTTTCAAACAAAAATTCGGTCCAATATTTTTTTCCCTGGCTCTTTATTTTTATTTTAAATTCTTATTACAGTTACAGCAGTCAGATTTCATTAAACTTTTATTAGTATGTAGTTATTATAGCTACAATTTAAATGTTTCAAAAATTTGTTTACATTTGGGAAAATTGTATCTTAAATGCTTATATTTTCTTAAATTAATGAAAAACATAAATTAGAATTTATCAATGATTGTGATACTAAGAATAAATCTGTAAGAAACACTTTTTTTTCAATTTGAGAAAGTATATTGATTAAGGAACATTTTTTTGAGTATGAGAGTAACATGAAGTAAAACAATATATGAAATAAGTTTGGTCAATAACGTAAAAAAAAATAAGTTACTGGATATCATTCTTGATTTTGCTCTTAAAACAGACTGTATTAAATGAACACCTGAAAAAGAAACATTAAAGAGATAGTTATTCATTATAAATTCGTGCAACTTAAAAGTCATATACATATATGTGTAGAAAATACATTTTTTTGCTGTTAATTGTAATATTAGTTGACCGTTTAAGTACACAATTCTTAAATAATGTTGAAAATTGGCGTTATTTAAATAATAAAAAATTGAAAAATGTATATATAGTGAAATGTTTAATAATGTGTCTTATTATCAAATTTATTCAATCGTAAAATTTGTCAATTTTCATTTCATTTATAAACATGCGAATAAGAAATTATGTTAAATATGTCAAAATGAGCACGATTTTTTTAAATATTAGCATATTAAAATTTATACAAAATTTAAAAGAACTTCAGCATCTGTAGTACAATCAAGTTTTACGTTAAATATGCCAAAATGAGCACGAATTTTTTAAATATTAGCATATTAAAATTTATACAAAATTTAACAGAACTTCAGCATCTGTAGTACAATCAAGTTTTACGTTAAATATGCCAAAATGAGCACGAATTTTTTAAATATTAGCATATTAAAATTTACACAAAATTTAAAAGAACTTCAGCATCTGTAGTACAATCAAGTATCATTAATTCTTAAAAATGATAACACTTGACACGAATTCTTATAAAAAGTTACAAAATTTTATTTCAACAATTCATATTTCAGTTACCAGATAAGTATATATCCTAAAGCCTCTAATTTATGAAAATAAATCTAACGAATTGATTGAAACGATAGGACTAGCTTGAATAAAAGATCTGTCCAATAAATTTTGAATAAATTCTGGACTAAAAGGATTATTTAGCGACTCGTATATATATATATATATATATATATATATATATATATATAGCTTCATTGGTAAATTCAATCGTTGCAGTCGATAACACGCTTCTTTATTGGACCGAATATATGAGAATAAGTGCAAGGTCGTATTGTGTTTACGTTTAGACGATGGTGGGAACAGTAGTTCGCAGCCGTCGCCATGGTTACTTGGCGTACACACACACAGGCACACTTATTTGTACGCGTATTTCGATGCGTGCGTATATTTTACGGGACCATATAAGAAGCGGTAAGCAAGGTAGCCCGCGCCGCCCTGTAATTCAGGCGCCGCTACAGCCAAATAAAGAATTCATAATGGCGATGATGACCACCGTCAATTTCCTCGATATATATCCGATACACCCAATAACTCGCGGGTACGAGAGAGAGAGAGAGAGAGACCGAGAGAGACGAGAGATGCTCCCAACCCAACAAGAGAACGAGAGAGAGACGAACACGTGAAAAGAGAAAAAAAAAGTGAGATACGTGTCTCGATTATTCGCGCCCGCGCATCAATACCAGTCATTCCGTTCGTAATATATCCCGACTTATGCTGATGGAGTATAAATATGACAGCCAGAATCCTTCTTTTCTCGTTATTCAATCATTTCATTTTGCTATTATGCAAAAAGCTTTATCCACTCTTTTAAGCTTCAGGTACACAGTTATACGACCGCACTGAGAACAGATTTTGTTGAAAAATATTTAGTTGAAAATATTTCGTCGAAACAACACTTGTTTATTTGAAATAATGAAACTTCAGTTAAATCTTAAATTAAATAGAATTTAATTTAAAATTCGATTCTAAAATTCAATTCAATTCTAAAATTAAATAGAATTTTGTTCAATTTGCGAAATAATATCGTTGAACGTATTGAAACATATATTTTGTTGAATCAACCAAATTTCGTTTTCAGCGCGTAAATCGAATTTACTGTAAATCTGTAAAACTTCAGAACTTTAAAACTGATCAACAATAAATCAGTTTTTTGGTTTGTTCGATATTAATTCTTGGATTGTGCTCCGAATTATTATATAGTATTTTCATTATCAACGGCAAATTTCCTATCAAAATAACTCTTAAAAAGGAAAAAAAATTCAAAAAATTTTGCTGATTTTTGAAAAAATCGAAACGCGTACCTTTTTAAAAATTCGAAAATTTTTTGAATTTTTTTTCCATTTCAAGAGTCTATTTCATCGAAAAATTTTCTATCCGTGTTGAATAAACCTAAAAACTGACTTTTGAATTAGTTTTTTTTTTTGAATTTTTCAACATGGATTTTTGGATAAGAAATTTCCGATCAAATCGTTTCGTAAAATCGAAAATTTTTTTTTTTTAATTTTGCAAATTTGTGAAGGGCTATTCACTGCGTGTCGCAAAAATCTTCAAAAATAACCCTTTACAAAGTTGAATCCATCGAGAAACATATATATCTTTAATTGAAATTTTCATCATTGCTTTTTGTATTGGAAGTAATTGGAAAAACACAGTTTATAAATTTTGAAAATTCGTCATAATTTGATTGATTGTCAGAAAATCAAACTTCCTATGTTTTGTATGAAAGAAATTCCAAAAATTGGTTTCTATACAAATCTATAACCACGTATAATAAAAAAACACAAAATATTTTTTGTATAAAAATCTCTCTCCTCGTACATTAATTTCAATATAAAACTATACTTATTTCCGATATCGACAAAATTCGACATATTATAATTAAATTAAATTCTTTCCGCTGTATTCAAAATAATTCAATTAAAAAAAAAAGAACGTTTATTATCGACATACACGCAACGAGAGACATGATCGAAAATAGCGACATGCAAGCTCAATAAATATTTGAGAAATCTGGGTGTAAAAATAAAACTCTCAGGTGGTGAACATTAATGCTGGCGGAAAATATTGTCTGATATACATATGGGGGTCCGGCATGGCAGACCTGTTCGTCTTTTTGACGAAATAAAAACTTTTATTCCCGTTTATTCACGCGAAAGGATCTCGTGCTGACCTCATGCTGGGGCGATGGCGCGAGCGTGCACGCACCAAGACAACCTCGCTTGGCACACGCACGTGCACACATTCGCGAGCTGATTGACCCTCCGCGTTTGATGGATTCAACGTCTACTTAACACTCGGCGAGCCAAATTATTGTGTCGTAAAGAGGTACACTGTATACCTGGACGTATATATATGCGCGCGTGATAGACGCCGATCGGAAAAAGAAATAACGACGAGGATGCTCGATGTGAAACAAAACAAAAAAAGAAACAGCAGCATTTTAGGAATAAAAAATAACACACGCGTTTTCAAAGAACGAATTCATATTTTGATCTCAAGATTTCGCATTCTTCTGCCCCCTCGCTTAATTAATTCATATAAAAATGAATCACGTCTCTCCTGATTGTGAAATAAGGCCCGCTCGCTAATGAGCTCGATTTTTTTTACGATTTATTTTAACAATTTGTTTCAACTATCTCGGGTAAAATTCTCCGTATTCATGATCTGTTGCTTTTTTTTTTGGAAATTAGAAAACGATATTGTCGAATCAAGAAATTCTTATTATACGCAAAACGTATCAAGAAAAACTTATTCAAGGATAACATTTCAGTTGTTTATTACAAATTTTGGGTACAATTTTGTTACGATCTATTAACAATTTTTACAAATATTATTGATAAATTCTTATACCTTAAATTATTCGTTGTTTTTCGCAAATATTACAAAATAAAACTATATTAGACAGGGAAATTGTGCAAAAAAAATCCTTGCTGCTTTTTATTGTAAATAATATAAAAGGGACCACACACGACACATTTTATGCAAGAAAAAAAAACAACAATCAGGCAAAAAAAGTTAATTGGGTCAAAAACTATACATAGATGCATGAGATTTTAGTGCCCAAATAACTGTTTATTAAAAATTTAACACTCGATAAAAGAGCGTACTAAGCGTTACCGAAACGATCATTTTCGAAAGGCTTAAAAATGTATGCTGCTTGATTAATCGATCATTCCTCAGCCGTTAATCGATCGCCTTCTCATTTCTGATAACGAGATGGATCATCGATCGTGAAAAAATGTGAAAAAGCAACAAAATTGAAAATACGGGAATATAATAACGAAGCCGGGCAATACCCCGAATCGATTACTAATTAATTGATGGATCAGGCACTCGGGACTCGGTTGCTTCCCCCCTTTCCCCTCTCCCCTCCCCACCCTCTCGTTCGACCTCGCGTAATACATAGTTTCGGTAATAAGGTGTATTACGCATTTTTCGATTATCGGGGCACACGTTTCTCCCAAGGAGGTTCTCGTTGATCGTCCCATCATCGTCCGCTCAGTGACGTCACGTCGGGAGAAGCGTGTATGGGTTAATGGCAATGAGAGCCCGTGGAACCCTTTCCAGGCTCTCTTTCCAGTCTCGAAAAGCGAGAGAAAGAGAGAGAGGGAGAGAGAGAGAGGGAGAAAAAGAGAAAGAAAAGCTGGCAGCAGCGGCTCGCGGCTCCTGATTACAGAGCTCTCTCTCCGTGAGGTGATCCCCTATACACTCTCGCTCTCACCTCGGCTATCTCCGCGATGGAGCGCCGAGAAAGAGATCGAGCTACACGCCCGGAACTTTTGCCCACACGATCTCTACCCCGCGCGCTCAATGTTCTACCTGTATATATTGAGACACGTATATAAATGCATCACTCAGGAAAGTTCTGTTAGCCGAGCTCATCAGCCGACTCTCGGTATTCCCTCGCGGTGTCAGAATCGATATTTTTTTCATCAATGTCTCTTATACTCGTTCAAATAACATTTCGCATGTTCTCAGATTTTTTTATACTCGCGTGATTTTCCTCGTTTTCGTGGGAAAACTTGTTTTTGCGTATACTTACTTGTCTTTTTGGTCTATTATTTTTTTTACAGTACAGGCAGAATAACTCGACCAAATAGATGCCAATCACTTTTTTTGTACCTTATTTTTCTTAAATTAAATTACAGCAATGTGTAGAAAAATGTTTCTCGAATTTACGTCATCATACGAAAAAAATATATAGTATAAAGATATAAAAACAATAAAATAAAACAGATATATAAAAGAACAACGAAAAAGGTCAAGGATAAATAATTTTGTAGTAAAATCATTAAACTTGCAAATTTTCTAATGTATAATTCTATATTAAAATTCTATATTAAAATAGACATGAAGCCTGTAATCGATTAATCGGAATAGGGCGTATTAATGCGAAATTGTATGAAATATGCGCCTAGAAGAACACAGCAAAATATCGATTCAAAACTGTCAAAAAGGAAAAAGCGGCCATATATAACCCTTTCAATTTTTTCGAAAATATTCAGAGTTTGATAACTTTTTAAAAAATTGATGACTTGACGTGATTCTTGCGCTATTCGCTTCGTTTTGCCAAAAAACTTTAAGAATCACCTTTAATAAAGTCGATTTGGTCAAGAGAAATAAAAGATATCGTTAATTGAGATTTTCATGGGTTCCCGAGACCCAGTGTGACTGACCAAATTTTTTGAAATTTTTTAAATTCGATTTTAAGAGCCTATTCGATCGGAAATTTCTCGTAAATAACGAAAATGATAATTATTCGGGGCGAAATTCAAGAATTCATATTGAATGAGCCAAAAAATTGACTTTTGGATTAGTTTTATCAATTTTTCA
>JAPYYW010001972.1:0-29572 GCA_030522545.1 Cremastinae sp. A BG-2022a | reverse complement strand
TAACGTGTTTGCAAATTTTAAAAAGGCTCAACCATGTAGTTATTTAGATATTAATATTTAAAAATTGCTACTTTTAACATGGGCTCTTATGGGAGATTCTAAGAAGCAACGATTTTCAATGTATAATATCTCGATTTCTAGATGGTGAAGCTTTGTAAAATTTTACATATATTTTCAAATGACATTAAAGAAGACCTGTGCAAATTTTTAAGAAAATCTGTCTCAACACGCTTTTGCGGTTGTATACTACCTTAAATTTAAAATTCAATTAAATTAAAAAATTACATCACGTACCCTCTAAAATGTGTCTATGTATAAAAATCCATATAGAGATCAATACACGCATCAAGTACAATAAAAATTTAGCCAGTTCCTGGCTGATGTTTGTACCTCGTAGAAAATGGAGTTGGAAATATATCTAGAGATCGTGCTTCTGCGTTGAACATCTTGAAAACCGTTACAAGAAGGATGCGCACGATTCGGTGGAGCGTGGTGGACAAGAGAGAAATCAGCCTGCCGGAATAACACACGGGATTCGATTTGCGGGGAGAAGTATCGGCTGCGGAGGGACGAGAGATAGTTTAAAGTGAAAAAAAGTTGATGCAGAAAAAATGTATGTGAGGAGGCAAAAAAGGGGGGAAGTCGCATTTTCAATGCGGCTTACAATGAGTCGCAACGGTAGCAACTGTTATGGGGGCGAGTTGTTATTATTCCCGACGACTGTCTCTCGTCGGTGCATTATACACCGAATGCGAGCGAGATCCTCGGCCTCCTCCGGTTATTCCTATTGTCCCATTGTTGCGACTGATATCACTAATGCAGTCGAACGAATTTTCTTTCTCTTTATCCTCTTTTTCTTCCATTTTCTTTCCCTTTCTCTCGCTCTCTCTCTCGTATTCTCCTTGTTCTCTGGTTTTTTTTTTCGCTGGTGCTCTGAAATACTCGTAGAACTTCGTCGAAGTAAAACGCAAATATTTTCTCGACACTTCTACCTGCATTTTGGGAATTAAAGCTCGAGTAATTACATTTATTTTCTTCAGTCTTATAATTACAATGACCGATTACACATTTTTTTGACTCGTTAAAGACGTCGTACTGCTTCTCGTTAGTCAATTGAGTTACTTTAACGAAAGGTTGCTAATTACCGTTTGCATAATATTTTAAACACTTGATTTTTTAATATTTTGAATAATTAATGAAATTAGGTGCAAAATTTGCTGTAAGTAAGGCATTTAATGATATATATTTCGTTGAAAGTTGGTCAATTGACTTCGTTGTTGTTAGCTCGCGTTATCAGTTTTTTGAGGTTAAATATAGGTGGCTCAACATTAATTGAAAATATTTCACAAATTACCTCGATAACTTACGTTTTTTACGACTCCATATTAATCGTTGGTAATTTATTAAAGAGTTAATCAAAAATTCGTTTAGCTGTCTAATTGTTAATTATTTTTTTAATTCCGAAGAAATATGTTGAACATTCCGCCATAAGAGCCCGTATTAAAATGGTATATTTTGAAATTAAATTATTCACTAAAATGATCGATCACCTATACAATATTTTTTTCTCTCTATACAGTTTTATTAACTCTACAAGATATATGTATATTTTTTTTAAATTTTTATCTAATAACTCTCAACACAGCGCGATTTCCTTAACAAAAAAGTTTAAAGAGATTCTTGCACGACTGTTCAGAATATGGAAAAACTTGAAATAATTAAAAAATAATTTATTTAAGAGGTCATTAATAAAACACGAGAAAATATATGTATTGTAAAAATGTATCATTTTATGCATGATGAAAACTTCTACAGAAAAAAAATTATTTCAAAAAGTTATACTTGATTCTCTGGGTTTCAAATATTCAAGTGTGTGTAAGCAATATTTTGAAAAATATAAAAATTACGGATACATTTTTGGTATTTTAATTCGTGTCAAATTTGAAATCTTTTTACCGAATGCTCCCAAAGTTCTCAAACTCCAAAGTTACTGATTTAATATTTCTTCTTTTGGAAAATTTTGCCCTGAATATGAATTTGAAAATACCACATTCTACTCAATATTTTAAAACAATAATAAATATTTTTTAAATTAATAATTAAAAACAATATTTTATTAATGAGATAATAAAAGCTGCTTCAAGTGTTTGTAAGACATTCTCAAGTCTTGACAGTTGACAGTCACATAAAAAAAATAAAATAGATTAGCAACTTTTTGGCAAAAAAACAGTGTGAGCCCGAGTATGGAACGTCAAGAATTTCATTTTTGCTGAAGAGATTGTCTGACTTATACATCCTTAATCTACTTCTTTTGACGATACAAAAATCTCCTTGGAATACAAATATTGAACGCGATATTTGGTTTTTTGTCACGTGTTTTATTAAACGGATAAAAAGTTTGATATATCAGTCAAAATAATTGGAAAATGTAATATTCTCATGTATTAAAAACTTCAATTATTTTCTCAGCTTATTTATGAAAGTATACACTGCATGATAACAGCATTCATTAATTTTGTACGCCTCCCTTTTTTTCCAAAGTGACAATTTGCGTCGCGGCTTTCATTTTCGCACCATGGCTTTTTTTACCTCGAGCAGATAAAGTTTTGACAGGAGATTACAATTAAAAGGATGAATTAGCAGAAAAAAAGGAGGAGGCGTGCTATTTGACGATTCCCCGAGTTTCCTGCAATTAGAGTCGTGCACATTCTTCGAGTGCTAATTATCTCTGGCCACGCCCTGGATGAGAAGGATCTACGAGCCGAGCCAGGATAATATCTCGAGAGAATAAAAATTTTATTAATTACCAGTTGATCTCTCATCCCTTTTTCTCTCGTTCTGCAATACTTTGAGTTACGACATCCGCATTTCTGTAATGCAAAAACTTAAAAAAATCATAACAGAACATGTTATCAAATTTTACATATGCTATTTTAAATAAAAGTGTTGATATTTATTATTATTAATTCTTACTTTGTTTTTGCAATAGAAACTTAGACAAATAGAGTTTTATATGAAAAATTGTTCGTTTTAAATTATAATTTTTAAGTATATTTTTGAGGTTACTTATATAGTAAAACAGTTTAGGTAATTTTCTTAAATTCTACATTTTATTCTTTGGGAAGCCATTTTCTGTAAGGCGCAAAATTGAACAAATGATTTATGCTGGAGAAAATCTTAATTTCTTAATGAATCCATGGTACATTCTTCATTTCCCAGTTGCATAGAAAAAATTATAGCGAGAGAAAATTTTTACAAAATTTTGTATCTTTTTTGTATAGAATATTCTCAGAATTGCTGATCTGTTGTTACATTACAAAAAAAAAACAGTATCGTAAAAAATCGCCTCTGTGTATGAAATACTTGACATAGATAATTTTTATTATTGCAATAATTGCAACGAAGTGCATCAGTATTATTTATTAAATATTGTAAAAGACTATGAGAATATCTATTATTTAAAAAAATTATATCGGAGTGACTTTTATCGCGACTGAGTGACTAATTGTTCGTAATTAAAGAAGTTTTCTTATCTTTATGATTCAAGCTCAAATACAAGAGGCGAGTTTACAAGATGTTACATCCCGACGAGAAGCAACTCAAGGCCATGCACACGAAATCGAATCTGCGAAGATTGCTCGAATATGTAGCTAACAGTCAGGTTGGAAAAATCGCGAAAATGTGCAGCAAGGGGCTCGATCCGAATTTCCATTGTCAGGAGACCGGAGGTAAGAATCTTGCGAAACCTTTTTTCATCAGTAACTATGAGTAATTGTCAAAAAATAAATTGTTATTACAAAACTATGTTTTATCATTGACTAGAAGTAATTTTCAATATTTATTTAAATATTGCAATAGTTATTGCTGATTTCCAATTAAGCAATTTACATTCTTAAGGTAGTCCGTTTGAACTAGGGATTACATTTATAACACCATATTTTTTGCTATATGCAAAAAGTGGTTAAAGTGGTTTTATCAAAAAATCGTTTTCTTAGGATTTTATTAAAAATTTGCAAAAAAAACTTCTTTGATACCATGTACAATTGTGTATATTAAATTTTAAGACGTTTTACTACGTAGAACTCGAGATATTTATTGTCAAAAACCACTATTTTCTGCAGTCTCCCATAAGAGCACGTGTTTAATATTGCAATCTTCAATTCGGAATATCTTGACTTCTGAGTAGTGGAACCTGTTGAAATTTTGCACAGCTCTTTTTTGTACTTCAAAGAGGCTTCCTCCAGTTTTTTAGAAAAATCCTAAGATGTTGATTTTTTAAATATTCATACGTACTTAACAAGTACAGGTCACCTTGGATAATCTTGAATTTTGAGTATATTATTCTTGAAACAATTAGCAACAAATTTTCTTAATAAACTTAAGCTCAAAAATCACATGGTATCGAGATAAATTGAAATAAAAATTTTTCATGTGACTACCGATAGAAGGTAGTACAACCGAGACAGTCGCTATTCAAAAGTTTGTCCTTATGTGTTAACTAAGTTTTGCGGTAGTACAACCGCAAAAGCGTGTTGAGACATATTTTCTTAAAAATTTGCACAGGTCTTCTTTAATGTCATATGAAAATATGTGTCAAATTTGACCAAGCTTGACCACCTAGAAATCGAGATATAATACATTGAAAGTTGTTGCTTTTTCGAATCTCCCATAAGAGTCCATGTTAAAAGTAGCAATTTTAAAAAATTAATATAAATAACTACATGGTTGAGCCTTTTTAAATTTTGCAAACACTTTAATACAATGCTAACGACGATCTGTGCAATTTTTGAATAAATTCTGTCTGAAGAAATTTCAATTGATGATTTTACATCAAGTTAACACATAAGGACAAACTTTTCAATAGACTGTCTCGGCTGTACTACCTTAATAAACTTAATCTTACAAACCACTGTGAATATCAGAAAAACGTCATAAACACAGGAGAAACTTTTGGATTTGTCTGTCACAGACCAACCACCTTGATTTTTTTAACAATTATTATGGATAATGTTATTTTCATCATTATTTTGTTTGTTTGTTTGTTTTTTGTCAGAAACGCCTTTGACTCTCGCGACAGGTTTGAAAAAACCTGCAAAGGTCATAATAGCTCTCGTGAACGGTGGTGCCCTCCTGGATTATCGAACGACGGAGGGTCTGACGGCGATGCATCGGGCAGTCGAGAGAAACAGTCTCGAGGCCGTCAAGACGCTCCTGGAGCTCGGCGCTAGTCCCAACTACAAAGACACCAAGGGGCTGACACCCCTTTATTACAGCGTAATATACAAAACTGATCCGATGCTGTGCGAAACTCTGTTACACGATCACGCGACCATCGGTGCTCAGGATCTTCAGGGTTGGCAGGAAGTACATCAGGTTTGTATTTTTTTATTTTTTATTTTTTTTTTCATGGTTGCTCGGGCAGTGCGTTTTTCGAGCGTAGTTTTGCGTGCGGAAAGTGCCTATCTTAATCTTCCGCACTAGAGCTGAAATTGATATTTATGTCACTTGGCCGGAAAGGGACGATTTCTTGACAATCACGATGTTGCGATATGAGTCTAAGGTTTATGGCGCGAGTTTATTTAAGTTTATTTAAGTTTATTTAACTCGTCTTGGGCTCGTATGAAAAACTTACACTCGTTATGAAGTTGATTTCGTCGAGGACACGAAAAGATATCGTCTCTTGAAATTTTGAGATTTTCCTATTTTCAATTCTCGATAAATCAGGCTGGAGGTCCTCGAACATGCTAAATTTTCTCAGCTCGTGTGAAAAAAAAATTGCGACACAATTTTCTATTATTTATATCAAATATACCTGGACATATACACCTGAATAGTTCGGGGATCGTAAACATTAAAAAAAAGGGAGAAAATTCCTCGAGCGTAATGAGGAAAAAAAAATTTCAAATTTTCGTTAATTCCTCGGTCATTAGTGTTTCCATGGTGATTGGTCGAGGTCGAGTGAAAAACCGAACACGGTCTTACTTGTTTTTCATTTTCGACGGAATTTTGAATCAGTAGCCCGGTATAAAGTGTTGGGGTAAGACGTGTCGGGTCTTGCCAGGTAGTACGTAGACGAAAAACATTTCGTAGAAATAATTCGACAAGTTCAATTGAGTGTCAGTTTCAGTGTAATTCTCAATTATATGAAAAGTGAAAATAGTAAACTATTTTAGTGTTTTTCATTTATAATATAAGTTTCAAAATACTTTTTTAAAAATGTCGGTGTAGGTGTATCTTATATACAGATGAAACCTCTAATTAATTAATCGGAATGGAGCGCATTATGCGAAGTTTTTTTGAAATGTGGCCTAGAAGAACAGCAAAATATCAATTCGAACACAGTATTTGTCTCTGTCAGTATTTGAACACAGTTTCGACAATAGTTACTTGTACTTTAAAAGCAAGCTATATAAAGTTTCTATTCTACTCATTCATTCATTGATATGAATTCATTTGTTACGAATAATTTTCAATGGATTATTAAATAAATAAATGAGAATAAAAATGTTTGAATGTTAAAAGTATTTAAACACAGTTTCGACAAAAATTACTTGTACTTTAAAAACAAGCTATATACAGTTTCTATTCTACCTTATTCATTGATATAAATTCATTTGTTACGAATAATTTTCAATGGTTTATTAAATAAATAAATGAGAATAAAAATGTTTGAATGTAAAAAGTATTTAAACACAGTTTCAACAACAGTTACTTGTACTTTAAAAGCAACCTATATAAAGTTTCTATTCTGCTTATTCATTCATTGATATACGAATTCATTTGTTACGAATTATTTTCAATGGCTTATTAAATAAATAAATGAGAATAAAAATGTTCGAATGTTAAATGTTGTACTTTAAAGGCAACCTATATAAAGTTTCTATTCTACTTATTCATTCATTGATATATAAATTCATTCGTTACGAATAATTTTCAATGGTTTATTAAATAAATAAATGAGAATAAAAATGTTTCGTAAACATTTATTGAAAAAAGAAAAGCATACCTAACAGTTAGGAGGCCTATGTAAAATTCGTTGAATTTTAATTTCAGGCTTGCCGCAATAATTTGGTCCAACACCTCGATCACCTTTTGTTTTACGGGGCGGATATGAACGCTCGAAACGCGTCGGGTAACACGCCGTTGCACGTTTGCGCGGTTAACAACACGGACTCTTCGTGCATTCGTCAACTCTTGTTTCGCGGGGCGCAAAAGGACAGTCTCAATTACGCGAATCAGACGCCTTATCAGGTCGCCGTAATCGCGGGCAACATGGAGCTCGCTGAAGTCATCAAGAGTTATCAGCCCGAGGAAGTCGGTGAGTCTAGCCATGACGAAAAGCACATACACACGAAACATCCAAATACAAGGATCAAGATTCCCTCGAGAATAATTTCTCAGTCCTCAATGATTTTTCAGCCTTGAAATACGAAAAAGAATAAAAAATTAATTTTAAATATCTTGAAAAAATGGACTCAAGGACTCGATTGGACGGATGTAGAAACCATAGTATTCAATCATTAATTTGTGTATCATTCGATCATTAATTTGGGTAGCCTTTTTGTTTTGCTTTTGCTTCGTTCAAGATGGTTCGGAGAAAAAAACAACAGAAGGATTGAGTGACGACCAATACTCTATTTTTTGTGAGCAACAAACAGTGCATCATTTGCCATGTTTGATTTTTTTTTAATGATTAAAATATACTTACTTTTGTGCAACCTTTAAAAAATTCACCAGAATTGATGAGTTAACGCAAAATTTAATCGTCTGATCGTTAAATTAAAAATCGAATGAAAAAATTTATAAAGCATCAAAACTTTTTAAACTTGCAAAAAATAGAAGCATTCTATCGTACATATTTGTTGTAATAATTTATCAAATATTTTACCTTTTGACATCTATCTCTTTTTTAATAACAATTATAATGTCAGCCGTGACTGCCAGGAGTGATAGTATACTTTTCTGTCAAAACTTTTTACTCGCTTCGTCTACAAAGTCTTTTTATATTTTATTTTTATTTTTTTAAAGTTAATACTTGTTTGATTATTTTTGTTAAAACAAAATTTCCTAAAGATCTACCATCAATATGTAATCTCTTCATTTTTCGCACAATTTTTTCGTTGACGAACATCAAATTCTGGCAAATAAACAGGTTAAATACTGTTTCTTTCTATTAAAAATTTCAACTGCACATCATTATCATGATCTAAAGAAAGCTAAATAACAAATGTTAAATATAATTAATCTTTTTAAAAAATAATGAACAAATATTAGATATAATTAGTCTTCTAAAGAATTAATGAAAGAAAACATTAAACATAATTAGTCTCATAAAAAAATAAATAAACTTTTGTTCCAATATTTTACCAAATATAAAAAAAAAACTTGAAAGACATTTAAAAAATGAAAGCTAAACTTCCGTTTTTTTCTTCCGAACCGCTTCAACGTTTTTTTTTTTAATTTAGCTTTTTCCCTCTTGACTGTTTGGTGAAAATAATTGAGCGTAATATATTTGAAAAAAAGAAGGGGGGGAAAGGGGATGGAGGTAAATGCAAGGAAGGCTAATAATTCGCGAGGAATGTCTCGTACGTAAAGGGGAGAAGAATCCCTTTCCGGCTTTCTCCGTTACGGTGTTTGCCTCCAGTGATTCTTCCGTTAGTCTCGTCGAGTTGTCGAACTGTCTCGGACAACTCGCTTTCGATTCACAGAGCAGCCTCTGCTCTTCTTCTTATTTTTCCCTTCTCCCTCCGTCCTTTCCTTTTTTTCCCTCATTTTTCCTCCTTCTCTATTGATTGTTCGACTTTTGCTTCCTCGTCCTTCCTCGGCCATCGAACGGTGAACGAGGAAGGAGGATATTCACTCGGACGAAAAAATCTCTCGGACGTTGACGTTGACGTACGACGACGCGGACTACCTCCCGGATCTCCCGACGTACACACCGGATCGCAAAAAGAGTCCGCGAGAGGAGACTCCGGATCTATCGATCTCCGAGCAAATAAAACTAGATAAAAAAAAATCACAGCATCCCCGAGGGAAATCCCCATTGGATTATACGATCCTACATTTTACTCCATACACAATTACACACGAAAACGTAGAACTTATCGTATTCGCTTATTGTTTTACCATGAAGAACGTTACTCCGGTTTGGATGCATGAAAACTCCCCACTCTTTTTTTTCTCTTTACTAACTTATCAGTCATAGTCGAATATCACAAAAAATTAGTTATACGATCTCAAATGAATTTTTATTTATTTATTTATTTTTTATTTTACGAAAATAATAAAGAAATTTTTCATTACGAAGTAATCATCGAATGAAATAAATTCAGAAAGAATAAAAATTGAGTTGAAAAATGTGCAACTGTTGAAAAATGAGAAAATTTAAGGAGGTATTAATGATATGTACGTGAGATATTTAAGATTGTTTGAAAATTCACTCTAAATATATTTTTTTTTCGATCGAAGGATAGATTACGGTTTCTCATAAGACTCTGGTTTATGTCAAACATATTTTGACAGGACTTTTTTCACTTATTTTATCGGTATTGATACTTGCAATTTAGATATTGAAGAACTGAATTCAAATACGCCATATCGTAAAAAAATGCAATAGCAACAATTCATTTTCATACTTTCGTTGATACCTCCTTAAAGAATTTCGGTATAGCTGGCAAAAATAAACAAAATTTTACATGTTAAATGTACAGGGAATGAAAATTTGTTAAGAACACGATGAAAATTATAAATAACATTCTTTGCCACAAAAAAAACTTATATAAGTTCGAAAAACAAAAATCGTCTACGTTATTTTCGAGTAATCTAGTGATAAAGCAAAAAGTAAATTCTTGACATTAAATTCGTAAAATCCAGACTCTAGTTTTTGCAAAAAATTTGCCAATTTTAAAAATTATTAGTTTGACTATCGATGAGCAATTTGAGAATATTTTAACAATGGTTTTAATCTTAATTTTGTTATTATTTAAACAATTGAAATAACAAAAATTTAGTAAATCGTTTTGAAATATTGTCTATACGAAATAAACACTGCTACGAATAAGAAAAAAAATTCACAAGAACCTCATATTTTTAAATTTGTATTCAGTGCGAATTTACGAATTCTCCATAAGAAGCAATCTTAAATCTCATCAGCTTTGGACTTTGATAACTCTATCACTCAGCAAAATAATTTTAAATTTGGCACACCATTTTTTCAAATGTTTTAGAACCAAATACAAAAAATTTATCAAATTCTCATATTTTTAAAAATATCGCTCATACATCCTTAAATCTACGTTCTCATACACCAAAGGTGTAGCTATACATATATCGTCTGAAGAATCCTACTTCACGATTAAATTATTCGAAAAGTACGTAAACGAAAATTCTTCAAAAAAAAATCGTATTCACGTATTTCATACGAAAGAATATTCTCTCGAAAATCGAACAAATTTTTATCATCCTGCTGTCTGTATCGAAACACCTTGAAATGAATAAATGAATGAAACAGAAGATAACGAATCAGCAATGATCTAGAAAGAAATGAGTTGGAATTCCTTTGAAAATCTTATCGATGACTGATAAGCTTGTTGTCGAGATGAAAAAGGGTACGGTGGGCCTTTTCGTAGCGTTATACGTAGATTCGTTATAGTTCGAGTTAGCATGCTGTATCGGCTTGGGCATGAGCACGTGCACGCTTTTAGCATACTCGTTAGACGTTCGTTAGAGTACGCCGGAGATAGAAAAACGGTATAGACGAAGCAGATATGTGCATACGCGACGTATATTCATGATAAATGTGTGTACACGGCGACACACACGTGCGAGGATAGTTTCAAGTTGACTCGAGAGCCTAATCGAGGCTCGATCGTCCTCGTCGTCATCGTCGTCGTTGAACGATATCGGCTCTCGACCTACCGGGTGTGCGCATTAAAAAAACTTTTTTTTTGTTTTTTAATAAAACTCCCACCGATATAATAAAAGTCAATAAATACAAGTCAATAAAATTCTTCGTTAAGGTAGTTCTATAGGTACATCAGGGTGATTCGAAAAAAAAAATGTTTTTTTTTCTTTTTTCGCGGTAACAGGTTTGAATGTTTTATTTATACATGTAAAAAGAAGCCTGTATGAATTTGAGCTCTTTATAAAAATATTAACAGCGCATCACACTTTTAGATTTTCCATAAGATTAATATGGGAACAGTTTTACGCTTTCTCCGTCAGATTTTTGTAGCTACCTAATGATACGTCAGACAAAAAAGTTTTAGTGTGTTTTTGTAGGCAATTGAACGCTCTACAAAAAAGTTCTCTTGTGAATTTTTCGTTAATCTCACTATTTCAAAGATATTTGAGTTCAAAGTAGAAAAATCGAAAAAATCGTTGTTTTTGAATTATAAATCACTAAGTAGTAACCAGAATAAAATTGGCAATACATATTTTTGTAGGAAATTGACAGATCTTCAAAAATGGTATCTTGCGTTTAGTCGATTAGACAAAGCGTTAAGAAGATATTCGTATCTAAAATTGAATGTTAAAATTTAAGGAAAACGTATAAAAATCGGTTAACATTGAACTTTAGATACGAATATTTTCTTAACGCTTTATCTAATCGACTAAACATAAGAAACAATTTTTCAAGATCAGTCAATTTCCTACAAAAAAAATTTATTGCTCATTTTATTCTGCTTACTACTTAGTGATTTATAATGCAAAAATAATTATTTTTTCAATTTTTTCAACTTTGACGTCGAATATCTTTAAAATTGTTCAGATTAACGAAAAATTCACAAGAGAATTTTTTTGTAGTGCATTCAAGTTCCTACAAAAATATGTTAGGACTTATTTGGCTGATGTATCGTTAGATAGCTATACAAAAATCTGACAGAGAAAATGTCACTGTTCCCATGTTAATTTCGCGCTCCCTGTTAATATTTTTATAACGAGTTCAAATTTGTACAGGCTTCGTTTTATGTATAAGTAGAATTTTAAAACCAGTTTCCACGAAAAAAATTTTTTTTTTAAATCCTTAATCAAATAAAAAGTTTTTATCTCAATTTATCTCCATACCATGCGATTTTTGAGCTTAAGTAAATTAAAAAAAGTTGTTGCAAATTGTTTCAAGAACAACTTACTCAAAATTCAAGGTCATCCAAGATGACTTGTACTTGATACGTATGTATGAAAATTAAAAATATTATAATCTTATATAGGATTTTTAAAAAAACTTGAGGAAGCTTCTTTGAAATGCAATAAAGAGCTGTGCTAAATTTTCAGAAGGTTCACTATCTAGATTTCAAGATATGTATAGGATTGAAGGTCGCAATATTTAACACGGTCTCTTATGGGAGAGCACTGAAAAAAAAAGAATTTTTAACACTATAAATATCTCAATTTGTACGTGGTGAAACCTCTTAAAATTTGGTATGTATATGCGTAACATATCAAAGAATGACTGTACCAATTTTCAACAAAATCCTAAATAATCGATAAAACTATAGAACTACCTTAATAAATCTTCAGATAAAAAAGTAACGAAAATTAACAAGAAAAAGTAATTTTCTTTCGTTACAAAGAAAACATCAATAAATCATCAAGTTCATATGTCTTTTAAATTAAAAAATAAATAAATAAGTCTTTTTTTAATGTACGATATAATCTCGATGATTCAAGAACATACTTTTTGTAAAAAAAAATTTGCTTCGGAGCTATTTCTTTTTATATCCAGAAAAATTAACTGATTCTTTAAATCCAGACATTATGTTCTTTTTTTTAAATAAAAAATTGTTGAAATGCAAGACGCAATGGAAAATACGAGGCGGTGAATGCAATGGCAAATAAGACGAGATGCGATAACTTTGTAGTCGAATTAGAATGGCTGCTGCGAGTTTGCGGCCAACATGGTGATGGTTACTTCGAATAATTTTGTAAATATACGTATATATTCATTTACTTATACATATATGTGTGTATGTGCGCTGAAAGTCGCGGAAAAGGTGGAAGGATTGCGAGGAATACGGAACTGGCGCTCCTGCCAAGAAAGAGAGACGAAAAGGGAGAGAGAGAACGAGGGAAGAGAGAGAGAGAGAGAGAGTGAGAGAGACAAAAAGGACGAGAGAATTTAAGAAACTTTGAATAACTGAAAATCATCGCGATCATCGAATTGCGATAATTCCCGGCGAGCCAAGACTCCCTTTTTCCGGCAACGAAAAGAAATTATTATTCCTGACGAATTGAGATTCTTGAGATTTTATGAGATTCATGTGAATTTTTTTTTTTTTACATATTCGTAGCAGTGTTCATTTTTCATAGACAAAATTTCAAAACGTTTTACTAAAATTTTTTCATTTTCATTTTAAAACAATAAAAATATAAAAATTATTGTTAAAATATGCCGAAATTGCTAATAGATAGTCAAACGAAGACTCAAAAAATGGGCAACTTTTTAGCAAAAGCCAGATTCTGGATTTTACAAACTTAATGTCAAGAATTTTTTTTTGCTGGGATTGTCTGCCCCATACATCCTTAACACGTGCCATTATGAGAGATTAGAAAAAATTGTGATTTTCGACAGTGAATATTTCGAATTCTATGCAGAGAAGCTTCTTTAAATTTAGTACACATATGAACATGTCACCAAAGATAGTTTATGCAAAATTTTAACCAATTCCTAAAAAAAATCGTTTCGTGGATGCGCTATACCTTAATATCATCAAATTTTTCACGAAAAAGCCATTTTTTTCAAGAGCAATATCTCCATCTTCATCCTTAAAAAACATACGTTTATTATTTCATCAAATGAAACATGTTAAAAATATTGAAATAAAAGAAAACATTTGTTGAGCATATATTTATATTTATTAAAAAGAAAGGACAGTTTTTAGATTGCAAAAACTCTCAAAAAACCTCTCTCGTATCGAATTTTTAATTCAGTTGTAGCAGTGTAAAAAAATGAATAATTTCGAGCAAGATCTCCAGAAAAAGAACCTCACAAGATAAATGCGTGTGACCTTTGACATGTGTGTGTGCGCGCGTGCGTGGCTTCACCGCTTCGTAATTATACCACTAACAAAGTAATCGTCGTTGTGCTATTTTGTATAATCAAATTAATCCACTCTGAACCTTATTATGTACATGAATTTGGTTGATCAAGCGTGAGGTGTGCATTGTGGTACTAATAATTTTTTTTTATATATTTTTTTAAACTTATTTTTTTTTTTGGTGAAGTGTGGTAAGATTGAAAAAAGGATTGGTAAAATCGATTGAATTTTTACGTAGTAATCTTGGTACTGCTATGACATATTGTGTAAGGGAAGCAAAGACGAAAATATAATTGGTCGATGCGTCTGGTGAGATTGCAGAAGTGAAAAACGAGAATGCGTTCGAATTGTTCGTGATGAATTTACGCTTGTCACGGAATTTCGTAGTCGATCGTAATTTTCATTGGACTAGAGACTTGGCAAAGAGAATTATGAAAAAAATAAATAAATACGTTTTTTAAATTATGTTTTATAATTTGGATAATTTTTCAGGATCTCGTACATAGCTCAAAGCTTCTACGAAACAGCTAATAATGCACCGTTCAAGCGAGCGCTGATTTTGAAATAAATATTTTCACCAATCACTCGAGGCGAAATTATTTGAACTTCGTTCCAAGCTGACGTTCACCGAACTGTCACGATTCTATGCAGATCTCAAATTTTTCCACGCTCAAAATCACGCTGATTATGCACTCTTTGTATTAAAATATATATAATTCCAGAATACTGAAAAACAAAAAAAAATTATCCTGTAAAAAAATCGGTATTCACGCTCATTCATTTGTAGAAATAAATTTTAATTGAAAAATATTTTAATTGAAAAAAATAATTCAAAAAAGTTCTGGGAGAGACGACAGTCGATTCGAAAATTTCGTTACTGTGTAAACTAAAGTCAAAATAATACTATATGAATTTTCTTTAATGTACAGAGATGGGTGCAACATTTTAGAAAACTTTGTCATTTAAAAATCGAGAGATTTGATTTTGAAAATTGTTAAAAATGTCTAAAAAAAATTATGATTTTTAACACGATTAAATATCTCGATAACTAGTCGGTGACGTTCTTTCAAATTTTTCACACAGTTGAGTACCTCGTTAACGAACGTCCTTCGAAATTTTAAATAAAATCTGTAAAAACCTATTTTCACCATAAAATCGCGATAGAACTAGTACAACCGTAAAATCATGACGAGACAGATTTTTTTTTTAATTTACACGGATTTTCTTTAATGTCATAGGAAACGTTATGTAAAATTTTACAAAATTTTACCATCTAGAAATCAATATATTATACATTGAAAAACGTCACTCTTTCGAATTTTCAAATTAGGTACAACATTATTTCATATGTTTACGAACATAATATCAAAAATCAGTGAAATTTTCATGTATTTTAAAAAATATTGCTCATACATCCTTAAATTCTGTCTCAAGAAAATTCAAATGATGATTTTACATTTAATTAAGATAGTCGTATCGCTGCAGACTAGTCAAAAGTCATTTGCAATTAATTAACGTAATTTACGAAAAAGTAGAGATCATTATGAAAAATAGAAAAAAATAGGGATATTTACGTATTGTCGAAAAAATTGAAATTTTTATTTACCAGTTATTGCAACATCAAAAATTAATTTTCAGTTCCGTTTTTCGCAAAAATCTTACGATTCGTTATAAATAGATTCGATGTTGAAATGAGCGGAAGTAAGAATTTTCATATCATCGTCATGCTTTGATCACAAAAAAGAGCGATTTCAAATAATTAATATCTCGGGAATCAAGTCGATGACCTACCCTGAAATTTTGCAGGAAGCTTATAATCTATATACAAGTATACCAAAATTTTAAAATTATTAAAAATAAATCTTACAAAAAATGTTAAATTAAAAAAAAAGTTTTTAAAAAGTAAATCTGACGAATTGTTTGAAACGATACGACAAAACCCAAAACACGTATAAGGACAAACTTTTGAACAGACTGTCTCTCAACCACCAAGTATTATCTCGATTGGAAAAATGTAATATACAATAAACCAGACAATGTTCCTCCGTTGAAAACCGAGCGTAAAACCCGGAAGAAAGTCCACCCGAGCCCTTTGAGTAGCCTCCAAAAAGAAAAAAAAAAGAAAACGAAAAAAAAAACAATTTGTAAGGCTAAGTAATCCTTTCTTTACTTATCCTTGCAACCTGGAATTTTGCAGTACCGTTTAAAGGGCCACCCCGCTACAACCCGAAGAGACGCTCGGTGGCGTTCGGTGGAATGACGACGAGCTGTTCGGCGAGCAATCTCGGAACGCTGACGAGGATACCGTCGAGCATCGATCACCAGAGCATAGCCTCGAGCTCGTCGGGTGGGAGCACGCTGACGCGAACGATCTCGGTCGACCAGTACCCGACGGGAGCTTTGAGCAGGCTCTCGATAACGGAGCAGCCATACCCGAGCTCGCTATTCTCCAGGACGTCGACGACGAGCTCCGGGGCGTCCTCGACGACCGGGAGCGACGGCTCGGAGCAATATTACGGGAACGTAAAGCGAGTCGCCTCGAGCCTCGAGCAATACGGAGGAGCCCTCGGCATTGGAGGGCTTTCCCGAATCTCGACGAGCGCCGTCGAGACGAATTATCCGGCCCTGAGCAGAACCCCGTCCACTGAGAGACAGTACGCGAGTCTCGCGCGAGCTTTGCCGTCCAGCGAGCACTTTGTCGGCCCGGCGACCCTCAGCCGGACTCCCCCGTCCGCCGAAAAATACTCGAGCTTGAGCCGAGCCTCCTCCACGGAGAAATCTTCCCACCAGGAGTCCTCCCAGCAGCAGCAAGCCCAGCAGCAGCAGTATTCGAGCATAAAACGTACCGAGTCCCACCAAAGCAACCTCAACCGTGTGCCGTCCATCGAACGTGCCGAAACTATTAACGGCGCCCTCCAAAGAATACCGTCCGAGCAGCAAATCGCGACTGCGACGCCACCTCGCGGCCTGCAGCACCACGACGAGCAGCCGAGCCAGCAGACGAGTCATCACCCAGCCGTCAGCAGGAGCGAGATCCTCCAGAACAGCGTTAATCGACTACCGTCCGAATATCAGAGCCCCGGGACTCTCAGGGATCCCAATGTGAGGTAAGCTTAAACTGTCTTTGATGGGATTTATCGAGAGCTTCGACCGGATATTCGAGCGAGCCGTGAATTCGGATTCATTTCTTTTCCTCTTTTTTGTTTTTTTTTTGTTATACTTTATCAGAAAGTTCTGTTTTCGAGGGCTGCTGAGTTCACGAAAAGTTGTGTCCATACCTCTGCACTGAGGAAAAGGTTTTGTTAAGGTAGTGCAACCGCAAAACCTGGTGAGACAGATTTTCTTAAACATTTGCACAGGTCTTCTTTAATGTCATATGAAAATAGGTGTTAAATTGTACAAAGCTTCACCATCTAGAAATCGAGATATTTTTTCAAGTTGTTTTTTCGAATCTTCCATAAGAGCCCATGTTACAAGTAGCAATTTTTTAAAATTAATATTTAAATAACTACATGGTTGAGCCTTTTTAAATTTTGCAAACACGTTAACACAATGATAACGAAGATCTGTGTAATTTTTTAATAAATTCTGTCTCAAGAAATTCCAATTGATGATTTTACATCAAGTTAACACATAAGGACAAACTTTTGAATAGACTGTCTCGGTTGTACTACCTTAAGATGATGTGAAACACCCAATTTTGAGTGAATTTTCGGACAAGTCCCACGCTCGTATTTTTCAAACAAATTCAGTGAAATTTGAGTATGTTATGCAATGTATATTAAACTAGTGCACTACGTTCTTGAAATTTCAAGAAATGAAAAAAAAAATTTTTTTACTTTGGTTTTTTTATTTTTTGAAATTCCAAGAGTGTCACGCCCTAGTACAGCATACACTGCGTAACATATTCAAATTTCAGTTCATTTGCTTGAAAAATACGAGCGTGGGATTTGAAAATCGTTTGAGGCAGAATTTCTTAAAAATTAGCACAAATCTTCTTTTAGATCACGTCGAAATGTATGCCAAATTTTATGAAGTTTCAACATCTTGTAATCGAGATATTAATTGTTGAAAGTCGTCACATTTTTTGATCTCTCATAAGTTCCAAGTTAAAAGTAACAATTTTTTGAAATAAATATATCGATAACCACATGGTGAAGCTTCTTTAAATTTTGCACACATGTTAATATTATATCAAAGAAGATCTGTAGAAATTTTGAAAAAATTCTGTCTCAAAAAAATTCGAGTGATGATTCAACATTTAGTTAACACGTACAGCCAAATTTTTAAATAGACTGTCACGCGACTCCTATTTTAAGGGTTTGTAAGACAGAAAATGACAGCAAAAAATCGTTTCTTGACGTTAAATTCGTAAAGATTCTGATTTTTGCTAAAAAGTTGCCAATTTTCTGAGTCGGACACTTTGCACTAAGACAAAAGTTTGGTTGAATCATACTAAATAGGCGGACACGGAGGGCGCAGAAAATATTTAGTTAAGGAGGTATTATCGATACTTACTAGTCAAATGAGATACTATTTGGCTTATTTTTCAATTAGACGTAAATAAAGAACTTTTAAAATTGAATAAATCTTTTTTACCAAGTATACTAATTTTGAAATATAAAATATTGATATAATACAGATAGTTAGAAAGTGATTTCATGTTTAGGTTTTAATTTGACTTGAATTCACTCACATATAAGTGTCGATCATATTTGATATTATAATTAAATAATTCAATGAAAAGTCCGATAACCCTCTATTTTTATGGTGAATAATGAAACCTTACATGCTAATGAACACATAAGATATTTTAGGTTGTTTGAAATTTCACTCTAAATTTTTTTTTTTCGATCGAAGAGTGGGTTCTAACGATTTCTCATAAAACTCTGGCTTATGTCGAACATACTTTATCAGGATAATTTTCGCTTATTTTATCGATAATGCTACTTGAAATTTAGCCATCAAAAAATTGAATTAATATCTATATGGTATAAAAACAAAATTCAATAGGAAAAATTCAATTTCGTACTTTCGTTAATACCTCCTTAAGGGTGCATGGGACAGACAATCCCAGCAGAAAATTCATTCCATAATATGAAATTAAATATCTTGTATATTATAATTGTTTCTCAGAAATATTGCAATATTTTAATTCCAAGTCAAATATATATTTAATTTTACTCCAAAAGTGTATTTAGTTCCAAACAAAGCAACATTGTTGTCACCTTATAATGAAACCTATAATTATGATTTTTCTCAGTACATGTCACACGATCGTTCAGTGGGGATTCAGAAAATCTCGATTTAACGATATTTATTCTGACGCTTTTTTACGAAAGCCGCGAAAAATTGTCGATTGTCAAAAAAATCGCCACTCTCCGATTTTACGAAAATCTTTACGAAATTCACTAAAGATTCGTGACGCTTTTTTACGAAAACTCGGGCCACAAACTTTAGGCTCATATAACTTTTCGAGATTGTCAAAAAAATCGCCATTATCCGACCTCGTGACACAATTATCCATTTTTTTCATTAAATCATCATTACATTTTATTGCCTTTATTACTTTTTTTTAAAAAATTATTCTTCATTCTTGTATTTTGATAATACGACATCTACCGCTCGCTCGAAAAGTCCAAAATCGAATATCCGGCCGAGGAAGCCCAAAGACAATTTACGCTTATTCCGAAAGAAATTAAGAAAAACGAAAGCAAGAGACGTGTAAGAAAATTGAGGAGAATAAGAGATGGGTGGGAGTGTGAAAAAAGAAATGTCGCGCTGACGCTGAAAAAAAAAACGAATTTAAAGATCACCGGCGGCGGAGCACTATCAGAACTTGAGAATAGAGGGATTGACGAGGCTGCACGAGCACCGTATCGAGTTGCAGCATCGTCTGGACATTCACGGGCGCACAATGGAGATGCCGCCGTCGCCTTCGCCGAGCAGCCGAAGCCTAGCTCCCTTCAGCTCAGCAAGTTCCAGCCTCTCCGAGGGCAGCAATCAGCCCTCCGGCGAGGACTCAGCCAGCATCGTCACAGGTACACTTTTTTTTCATCTTTTTTTTATCCGCTCCAATCCGAGACCAAAAAAAAAACAACCAAACATACGAGAGACAACAGAAAACAATTAAAAAAAAAACAGAGAGAGATAAAGAAGTCGAAACACACACAAAAAGCCCACACGAAAATTCGAAGAACACACAGCGCGATCACGAGAACGAGAGCCAGCCTCTGTCGAAGATTCCATCGCGGATGATCGACGACGAGACGCCCGAACGCCGGGTGCGCCACCAGGGAAGACAAGTGTGCGACTCGTCGCTCACGGATTACGTCGAAACTTCGCAATAAATGAGATATTGAGCCTGAGGATCGAACAGTGAGAGAAAAAAGAAATGAAGAAGGACAAAAAAATGGTTTTTTTTTTCGTGGCAAAGGCGATACGAGAGAAACGTTGATTTTTTTTTGTACTTGATCTTCAATGTTTTCGATGTATTTTTTTTTACCTGGATACTGCAGGTTGGTGGACATATCTTAGCTGTCAAAGTGCTGAATCTTCAATCGTGTCTAAAAAATCGATCATCCTGATCTCATGAAATACCTTTTTTTTTGTAGATCTTGCTCTTTCGTCATTTTTTTTTTAATACTTCACGTTTTCGGTGAAGGATCTTGTTACAGAAACGTCAAATTTCATTTTTAATCGACGAGATGTAAGAATGTTGTGAATGACTCATATATTCATCTTCAAATTTTTTAAACATGCGTTAGATCGATAATTTTTATTACGTCGCAAACTTCATACTTTTTGTTTCACAAAATGTAAGCCATACTTCATTTTCTTTGTTTTTCATGAAAATGTAAATTTAAGGAAGGCTGTGCTATGGCATGCGCAATGTATATTAAAAATAGAGGGAATCAGCGACCTCGATACAATCTTCTTTCGATCCAAACTTCGCGACTAGATGATTTTTTCATAGCTCACTAGTTTTTCTCCTCTCTCTCTCTCTCTCTTTCGAACTCGAAGAATTTTTAATACAGTCGATTTATCCGTCATAAACCTGCCCCCCCAAGCCTCTTCCCCTCAATCAACAGTTTCTGACTCGAAACAACTTTCCCCACTTAGTTACTCTTTCGCTTTTTGTGCCAGTCTGCCCCATAATAAGCCTTTGTAACAACTGTCAAAATCATCAATTTTGTACATATAGAAATTCTATTGTTTTTTATTGAATTAAATTTTACATATCGAAAATAAATTGAAGGCAAATTATAAGTAATCTGAAAGAGTATGCATCAAGATAAAATTTACTATCACTAATATTATTAAAAGTGTTGGGTCTGTAGAGCAAAAAATAAAAAATTTGATAATATTTTTCTCCCATACGAAGTCATTTGAGAGTAAAAGTTTATTAAGAAAAGTTGCTGGGAATCAATTGAAGAGAGCTATGTTTGAAATTCAAGATAATTCAATGATAGGTCTACTTTCTATGTGATTGCACAAAAAAATGATAAAGTTCTTCTGAAAAATTAGACGAAGCTTCTTTAAGGTGTTTCGATACACATAACGAAATGATAAAAATTCCGTCAAATTTTGAGAGAATATTATTTCATATGAAGACTTAAGTACGATTTTTAGAATTTTCATCTACGTATTTTCCGAACAATTATGAAATATCGTTTTTTAGACAATATAGCTATACATTCTGTATATAAGAACGTAACTTTAATACTTCATTACTCGAAGACGATTTTTTTCTGAATTTATATAAATTTTTTTATTTATAATGAACGTTTTTTTTTTAATTTTCACCATGTTCTTAACAAATTTTCGATTCTCTAACTTTCAACATGTAACATTTCATTTATTTACGTCAGCTGTACCGAAATCTCTTAATGCCATACAAAGATCAGTGCAAAATTTCATTTAAATCAGGAAACTTGTTATTGAGTTATTTATTATACAAAATAGCAGCTTCAAACTCTTATGTGAAGGTACAAAAAATATCCATTTTTAACAATTAATATCTTAATGAGAAAACAACCTTTTAGAGATGTTATTTCATATATAAAATTTTGAATAATTTTCCATCACTTTCGATTTTGAACACAACACCCTTAATTAAAAATATAAAAAAGACAACAAAATAATATAGAAAATTTACATTTTTTTATTGCGGCAAATAATTAAAATAATATCAAATAAAGTATTGTTATTAAAGATATTGGTAATGTTCATAATCATGAATTACATTTAGAGCTTCAGAAAAATTCGTTTGAATAACTGAAATCACTGAAAAATTCGTTTGAATAAATCGTTATAATTTTCGTTATTACAATTATTATTAGTTAAAAAAAAGCTAAATATAAACAGACACAAATCTGCCGGTAAATCAATATAAAAACTAGACAATCATAAACAAATTTTATTTAATAACAATTATTTGTTAAATAAACTTACCAGTTAACGATACAACGAGTAACCGTTTTTTCACGTTTATTTGAGCACTCAGAACGAATAAAAAACTAAAACGTGTGTTACGTGTGAAAACTAAACGTAAAAATATAAAATGAAAATAATGAAAAAATATGATTAGGCTCGTGAGGAGTAGTCGACGACAAAACGAACTGGGGGCAGTATACGTAAACTGTACTCTTCACTTCTCTACTCAAGACCATATTTTAAGCTAAATTTGGCTTTTTAAAACTGCAGAAGAGTTCTTTTTGCATAAATTTATTCCAAAATAGTAAATTTTTTTTATAGCAGCCACATTCAAGATGAAATACGATAAAATAATGTCAAGAGTAGAGAAGTGAGGAGTAAAGTTAAGGTACTGCCCTGAACTGGGCGGTAGTGGGGGCGCTGCGATTTAAAGAAAAATTTCCCCTAAGTTCCCTATAGACCAGGCTTATAACGGGTAGTCGACTGTACTTCACTTTTTTTTCTCATTCTCTCGCTGTCTCCTAGAGAACCGAGATGAGACGCACAGGAAACGCATCGTAGCGTGTCATTATCCTGGGGATGTCTCGAATCAACGATTTTTACCCTCTCACTCGTCCCTTTTATCCCAATTTTTATCGTTATTTTTTTTTTTTTTTTTTTTCACTCGACTTTATTTCCTTGCAGACAAGAGTCTGGGCGACACCGCTTCAGACGTAATAAGCGACAGCTCCGGCGTCGGGACGTCGCAATCCGACACGACCAATTCCCTCACCATCCCCGGCACGACCGTCGTCTGCGTCGAGAGTTACAACAGCGGGATCGCCGGTCACCTGACCATCAATCAGGGAGACATTCTCGAGGGTAAATTAAAATCATTATTCTTATCAATTTTTGCCTAAATTAATTTTGACTCGTCAGCGGTGGTCGTGCTATGAGATTTTTTTATCACGCTATTTTTCCAGGTATAGGAACAATTTTATTCCTGCTGAAATATTTTATTCCTGCTGAAATATTTCAGCGATGATTTTTTTTTCTACGCGTAAAGTATATCCAATTTACCGTAAATAAAGTTAAATTGTCGTTTATCAAATCTCGGGTTTGGGTTTTATTTTAAAACTAGCAGGTTATAGTGACTCGGGCGCCTCGCACCCTCGCGGTAATCGTGAAATTTACCATTAATTGATAATTGAATATTATCTTTACTTTTTTTTATTTACCATTTCGGAGCATAATACAACAAAAAAATTATTTATTTAAAAAAGCTGTTTTGTAAAAAGATATAATCATCCATTGGCGATTTACTAAAAAGTGCATATATCGCTAAAATATATTTTTTTTATTACGTACTACTAATATGTAATCGCTCTCTGGTGGTAAGTCACAACAAAATGAATAGCCCGGAAATTTTCTATGAGTTTAAATACGAATTTGAACCAATTTTCATGCAAATAGATCAATTTTTATAGAATTCCATACTTTGAAGTGCCATCTGGTTACGATGAGTCAAAATAAAGTAGCCTATGTTCAAATCCACGTTGTAAACTGTTTCTATGACAAATTTCATTCAAATTCGTGCAGCTGTTTTTGCGTTATTGAGTAACAAACATACAAACATTCACATTTATATATTAGTAAGATTGGTACAATCATTCTTTGATATGTTACGCATATGCGTACCAAATTTTAAGAGGTTTCATCCACGTTGAAATTTAGTTATTTATTGTTAAAAATCCTTATTTTCAGTGCTGTCCCATAAGAGACCGTGTTAAATATTGCGATTTTCAATTCTATATATCTTGAAATCTAGATGGTGAACCTACTTAAAATTTAGCATACCTCTTTATTGTACTTCTAAGAAGCTTCCTTTAGTTTTGATATATACGTATAGCAAGTGCAGGTAACCTTGGATGACCTTGAATTTTGATTATGTCGTTCTTGAAACAATTTGCAACAACTTTTCTTAATAATCTTAAGCTCAAAAACTACACGGTATATAGAGATAAATTGAAATTAAAACTTTTAATTTGACTGTATCTATAGAACTACCTTAAGTTTATTGAGAAAAGTTGCAAATTATTGTTTCAAGAACAACATACTCAAAATTCAATATCATCCAAGATGACCTGTACCTGCTACGTATGTATAAAAATTTAAAAAAATCATAATCTTAGGATTTTTTTTAAATTAAAGGAAGCTTTTTTGAAGTACAATAAAGAGCTATGAAAATTTCAACAAGTTATACTACCTAGAAGTCAAGACATTCAGAGTTCAAAATCACAATATTTAACACATGCTCTTATGGGAGATTCCATAAAAAATAGTGATTTTTGACAATAAATATCTCGAGTTTTTACTTTTAGTGAAACCTCTTAATATTTAATATACATATAATTGCACATTGTATCAAAGAAGGTTTTTGAAAATTTTTAACAAGATATCCTAAGAAAAGGGTTTTTTTATAGAACTACCTTAAGATAGTTCTATATCGGTGCAGTAAAATCAAAAAAAATTATCTTAGTTTATCTCCATACCATGTGGTTTTGGAGCTTAAGTTTATTAAGAAAAATTGTTGCAAATTGTTTCAAGAACAATATACTCAAAATTCAGGCTTATCCAAGGTGACTTGTACTTGCTACATATGTATGAAAATTAAGGATGCATGAGCGATATTTTTAAAATTATGAGAATTTGATCAATTTTTGATATTTTGTTCTTAAAAATATCAAAAAAGGTTGCGGCAATTTGAAATCGTTTTACTGAGTGGTTCAAGAGTTATCAAACTTCAAAGTTATTGAGATTTAACATTGCTTCCTATGAAGAATTCGTAAATTTGCACTGAATACAAATTTTGAAATATGATATTCTTGTACATTTTTGAAAATATATTCGTAGCAGTACGCATTTTGTACAGACAGTAATTTCACAACTTTTTACTAAATTTTTTATTATTTTCATCGTTTAAACAATAGAAAAGTTTAAATAATTATTAAAATATGCTCAAGTTGCTGATAGATAGTCAAACTAAGACTTAAAAAATTGACAACTTTTTGCCAAAATCCAGAGTCTGGATTTTATGAATTTAACGTCAAGAATTTATTTTTGTCTGGGATTGTCTGTCCCATACATTCGTTAAAAAATCATAATCTTAGGTTTTTTTAAACTAAAAGAAGCTTCTTTGAAGTACAATAAAGAGCTGTGCAAAATTTCAACAAGTTCCACTGCACACAAGTCAAGATATTCAGAATTGAAGATTGTAATATTTAACACGTACTCATTTATGGGAGAGTACAGAAAATAGTGATTTTTGACAATAAATATTTCGAGTTCAATGTAGTAAAACCTCTTAAAATTTAAAGTAGTACAACCGAGACAGTATATTCAAAAGTTTGTCCTTATGTGTTAACTAAATGTAAAATCATCAGTTGAAATTTCTTGAGACAGAAGGCTTTACCATGTAGTTATTTAGATATTAATTTTTAAAAATTACTACTTTTAACATGGGCTCTTATGGGAGATTCGAAAAAGCAACGACTTTCAATGTATAACATCTCGATTTCTAGATGTGATGAAGCTTTGTCAAATTTGACATATGTTTTCATATGACATTAAAGAAGACCTGTGCAAATTTTTAAGAAAATCTGTCTGAACACGGTTTTGCGGTTGTACTACCTTAATATACAATTGCACATTGTATCAAAGAAGATTTTTGCAAATTTCCAACAAAATCCTATAAGAAAACGATTTTATGATAGAACTACCTTAATTGACAAAGTAAGGATAAAAACATAATTTTATAATTTAATATTTTATTATCTTATTTGTAACAGTTACCGGAGCAACAGACTGCGGTCTCTTGGAAGGAGTGCTCCGTGGCCAGGGTACCGGACTATTTCCCGCGCATTGCGTCCAGGAGGTTCGGCTGCGTCACACGAACATACCGTTGGGACCTCAACTCGGGAGGGAAGGAAGGAATCGCGTTCTCGGACGACGCGAATCGCAGCACAAGTATTTTGCGACCGCGCCCCGGCTCAAGAAACCGTTAGTCACAAACTCGATTTCTTAATCCTCGATTATTTACCGCGATAAGCGAAATTCTTAAATATTAGACATTTTTTTTTCATTGCTACAGTGGTTGTCTCATCAACGCGTGTTGCTTAGAAATTGCGAAAAAATGTTTGTACACACTCAAAACATTGATTTCAATATTGTAACAAATTTTCAAAAATATTCGCCTGTCCGAATTTAAGGTAGTACATCTATGACAGTTACATTAAACATTTTCAAAATACTTTTTATCAATACCATGTGGTTTTACAGCTTAAATTCATTAGAAAAAGTTGTTATTAATTGAATCAGGAACAACATATTTTTATTTCAAGGTGATCTGTACTTCGTACGTATATATAAAAATATAAAAAAATTTATTTAGGATTTTTAAAAAAACTAATTAAAGTTTTTTTGAAGTATTATAAAAAGCTGTACCAAATTTCAAGAAGTTTTACTTCTTAGAAGTCAAGATATCAAGATTTGAAGATTGCACTAATTAACACGTGCTCTTATGGGAGAGTAGAAAAATTGGTGATTTTCGATAATGAATATCTCAAATTCTATGCAGAGAAACGTCTCAAAATTTAACACACATATGTATATGGCATCAAAGATAGTTTATGCAAAATTTTAACAAATTCCTAAAAAATCGTTTCGTGGATGTACTACCTTAAGATACTTAAGGTGATGTGAAACATATCTCATTTTTAGTGAATTTTCGGATAAATCTCACTCTCGTATTTTTCAAGCAAATTAATTGAAATTTGAATATGTTATGCAGTGAACATTGTACTAGTGCATAACATTCTTGGAATTTAAAAAAAAACGAAAAAAAACAAAGTAAAATTTTTTTTTCGATTTTTGAAATTCCAAGAATGTCATCATGCACTAGTTTAGTATATTCTGCATAACATATTCAAATTTCAATTCATTTGCTTGAAAAATACGAGCGTGGGATTTGTTCGAAAAATCACTCGAAATTGGGTATTTCACATCACCTTAAGAATGGAATATTTGAAATATATTTAGTACGCATTCCTTTTGGCGAAGCATTAAAAATATCGCATTTTTTGTGATAAATCTGATTTCGTTCTCACAATTTTTCTAAATAAATACAAGATTACGTAGATACACTATGTTTTGAAAATTTAAAAAAATTAACAATTTCAACCACCTTCATTACAAAATATAGTATTTGTTGAAAGTTTAATTTTTTAAAAATAATACACCAAATATTTTCTAAATAGTTTTGAGAGGTTGAAATTTCGGGACAGTGCTTATTATGTGTTATTTCATGATTTCACTTCTACTTACTAAAATTTCAAACTTGAGAAATATCGTGTTCTTAAGTCTTTTAATTTAAAAATAATTTTTAAACCTGAGTGTAAGGAGACAACTGTTTACTATAAATTTCTGAATTTTTTAAAATTACATTTCGTAAATTATATAAATTATATTTTATACATTCTTTGCGAAGTTACATTTTTTTTCAACGTTTTGCAGAGTCACTGCCGAGCCCAGGACTGTCGTTTTGCACCGATCGAGAAAGGGATTCGGTTTCGTGCTTCGCGGCGCCAAAGCTACCTCGCCTCTCATGGAATTAACACCATCCGCGAGATACCCGGCTCTTCAGTATCTCGACGACGTCGACCAAGGCGGCGTCGCCGATCTTGCTGGACTGCGAAAAGGCGATTTTCTTATTCAGGTACGAAAAAAAAACACGTTGAAAAAAAATTTTATAAGAATAAATTTAGATGAATCTCTTTGATCATTATGTATTACATCAAAGAAACATAAAATTATATTAAGGTAGGAGTCGCTTAAAATCATTTGAGACAGAATTTTTTTTTAATTTGCATAAATCTTCTTTGAGGTAATGTCGAAATGTATGCCAAATTTTATGAAACTTTACCATCCAGTAATCGAGATATTAATAGTTGAAAGTCGTCACATTTTTTGATCTCTCATAAGAGCCCATGTTAAAAGTGACAATTTTTTGAAATAAATATCTCGATAACCTTTTTAAATTTAGCACACATGTTAATATGATATCAAAGAAGATTAATATCAATATTGAAAAAATTCTGTCTCCAAAAAATTCAAGCGATGATTCAACATTTAGTTAACACGTACAACCAAACTTTTGCAAATATACTGTCACGCGGAGGAGGAGTGAGGAATTTAAAATGTTGACTGTTCCTTCAAAGACCCATTACATAATTTTCAAAAAAATTTCCACCATTTTTGATTGTGAACACAATATCCTTAAATTATTAAAAGTTATTATAGTCAAGAATTTTTTAAGTAAAAGATGAAAAATGATGAAATTTTCAGATAAATGGGGAAGATGTGACAACGGCGTCTCACGAGCACGTGGTAGATCTAATAAGGAGATCCGGTGAACTCGTGAGAATGACCGTAGTTTCGCCGGTGGTGAGCCTCCCGAATTCGCAATCCGCAGCGGCCTTGCCGACTAGTCAGCCGAATCAGAGGCAATATGCGACATTACCGCGCAAGGGTAGCAACGCCGTTCCCATGAGCGGTACTCTCGGTAGATCCCCAGCTCCGCTTCCGCCCCGGAGGGATCCAAAGACGACACTGAGCGTCGGTCGAGCCAGGGCCAGGTCCATGGTCGCTGGACTTGGTCAGTTTTTTCAACATTACATATATATATATATTTTTTACAATTATTTTTACCGTACACACAAAATTCTGTGTACAGGATCCATTTTTAATTTTTTAAACGTCTTCGTGTATTTTCGATCAACAATTTTTTTATTTAATAGTTTCGTATAATTGTCATTGAAAATTTAATCTGTTGATGTTATGAATATTTTGTATGTGAAAAAAAAACATTTATAAGTGACGATCGCTTTAAGGAGGTTGGCTGTAGCCATTTGTAAATGGCGAAAATAAATGAAGTTTTACGTGTTAAAAGTATAGGGAATCGAAATTTGTTAAGGAGGTTGGCTGTAGCCATTTGTAAATGGCGAAAATAAATGAAGTTTTACGTGTTAAAAGTATAGGGAATCGAAATTTGTTAAGGACACGAT
>JAPYYW010001971.1:0-23936 GCA_030522545.1 Cremastinae sp. A BG-2022a | reverse complement strand
TCTAATGAGTAGAGATTAGCCAAAAGTCAATGCGCTCCGCATAATACACGCTCTATTCCGATGAATCGATTAGAGGCCTCATGTCTTTTTTAATATATAGATATGTCTAAGTACATATTTTAAAATGCTTTTTAAAAATATATTTTATATACGTATGTACACTTTTATACATATATTCATTTTATTTGTAATTATATGTTTATCACGTCAATAATTTGGAGGAAAAATTTGTTTTTTTTTCATCGTTAAATTGTCTATAGATATACTTTTATTTCTTATGAAATGAATAGACAAATATATAAAAATACATTTCATATAATTAAAAATAAATGCAAAAATATTTAACAAATTTGTCAAATGTAAGTGCATGATGAGTTGTAAAAGAATGAATATAAGTATAGATCTTTTTTTATTTTTCAGGCTCTAAGTTGGCAATTGAGGATGCGAACTGTTAGACTAGTAGGAGTCCCCTCGAGACAAGTTACAATCAGCGCAGATGTCTGGCATTGTCCCACAGGCTTCCCGTTCGAGACCATGCATTCTCCTTGTTACATTATGCTTCAATGTATCAATCATTCTCCTACTCGACATTATATTCCCCGTTATACCATGCTCGAGAGTTTTACACACGCAACGAGGCGTCTCGTCCGCAGGACGAGAGATAAATATATAAGTATATACATATATATAGTGTGCTTGTGGAAAATCGGATTGCACTATGGGAGAGCGAAATAAAAAAAATGCGAGAAATCTGCCCGATTCGAGTCTCTGATCCGAATTTGCACCAATTCTCTTGTAACCCTGGAGACCCCTGCGAAACAACGATTACGAGTGTCTCTGTCTTTCAATTTATGTATTTCTTGCTGTATATATGCATTACGTGTGTTGCGCTTGCACAATACGCCTCGACCAAAGTTTTATCGCGAACGATCGGCAACTCTGCGGTTGCCGCCCATCACGACGGAAAACCGAGAGGTTGCTCCACTAACATTTACCGAACGACTCGAGTCTTTCTCTCCGGCCGTCCATTTTTTCTCATTCTCCTCTCTTCTCGCGCGCGTTGTCGCATTATTGTCGTTTTCTCCGAGCTGTCGAGCGATTTCTCGAAGCCGACTCCACGGAGAGACGAGAAGAAACGAAAGTTTCTTTGTTATGGGGATAAGATAAAAACGTTTAATTTGCTCAATAAAGTGTGTAGGGCATGCGAAGTACGAGAGAAGGAAAACGGAGAACGTTCCGGATATTCCTTTTCGTTCGTTTCTTTTTTTTTGCGATAAAAGAGCGTAATCGTCGTTCGAGCACGTGGACTCCTTACGATATTTTTTTTAAATATTTCTTTTTTTATTAAATGAGGTAAATTGGCTTCAGTTTGCTCAATAAAGTGTAAAGCATGGAAATACGAGATATGCCGTTTTGTTAACCATTTTTTTAACCATAAAAAAGCGTAATTGTCGTGATTTTCGAGCACGCGAACTCCGACCTTCCGTCACGGAACGGTTGGTATACGTTCCATGTCGGTTCGCCATTCGAATGCGGGTCGTCGCATGGAGGTCTTCGAAGCCAACTCGACTCTCCGAGCGTGTTAAGGATGTTGACCTCTTACACACAAAAAGGACACCATGTAATGAGATTGTGTTAATACATAGATGTCTGGTTAAAAAATAGATAAAATTTAGAATAGAATTTAAAGAATTATTTAAATTATTTAAAAAATTACATTTTATGTGATATATTTGACAAAATTATTAAAAGGACTTTATTATTTACGAATAATGACTATATTAACAAAAAAAGGTTTATTATTGTCGACTTGATATTTTAAATTTACTATAGTATTATAGAGTATTTCCGATAATTAAGAAAGTGGTGAAAAAATTATTGATAATAATAAATAAAAGGCACTAAAAGATAAATGTTTGATTGAAAGTCACTAGCTTTTCTCTATTCAAATTTCATATGTTCATTTTCTATATAATTACCTCGCTAATCAACATTTTTTATGACTTTCGTATACATAAATCCTTATAATAATCAATATAAAAGTTAATAAAAACTCTTCTATAATTGAATTTTGTTTTGAAATTAAATATCTTACGTAAATGATCTCAGAATTTCATTAATTTTACAACAGATTTTTTTTGTTTGATAACATGCATTGTGGCAGACGACCTTCTTAAATTCGTCGTTGCGGCGAGTCATCAGATGGGACGAGCACGACCTATGACTCGCAATTTTTTTTTCTCCTTTTTTCAATCTCCTCCTACTCCGTTCCTTCGTCCTGCCAAGGCTACGTGCATATACGTATAATTTGTCGCAACACGTCTTAAATGGCCACCCACACGAAGGAGACTGTGAGAGAAAAACTGCTGACCTTTATTTTTTCAATCTCGTACGTTGAAAATTTAATCCTGCCATTTTTTATAAATATTATCAACCAATTTGCAAAATATAAAGATCTACCTGTAGAGTACTTAAAATATAGTATAAACTCCAATAAAAAAATCACGAACCCTAATAAAATTTTGAAAATGCTCAATGTGTATAAAATGTTTAAACAATAATGTGATAATTTGCGGCCGAGGGTTACAGAATAATGAGCCGATATCCGAGCGAATTTCCATTCTGTCGAAGTTTTCTCTGGAATTGTCTCGTAATGGGGAGAAAAAATAGAGGAGCGTGAGAGCGGCACACCCTGGTCGCCGCGCGCGATACATTTATCCGCGTACTGGGGTATGAACTTAGAGCGCGGGGACACACGACGTGCGGGATCGTTACACGACACCGAGATCGTTCCCGCCGTGGCGCAAAGTGCCAAAGTCTCGGCGGCACGCTCAATCTTCTCATCATTACAGAAGAGACAAATTGCTCGCTGCAGGTAAATGTCAGAGACACCAGATGGAGATCTTGTCTCCGTTTTGTCCCGGAGTCGACGATTAAACGCTCGCTAAAGAAAATCACGGACGGATCCGTTAGACGTTTCTATAACACACGAGCGCATCAATTATTTAATATATATGTATATACATATTGTCGTAAAAAGATCCCTTTTTAAACTCAAAGTTCACACTGACGGGAGAAAAAAAAATATTTTATCGAATAGCGGGAGCGAATAAACGTTTCTCGTTCATTGAGAATCGTTTAAATTCCCGGAGATTGAAATAAATTGAGCGTTCGACGGGGTTTTCTCCGTATCGAGTCGTCTATTAGGCTGTAAAATTCTTGTGTCTCTTATTTATCGTCCCTCGAGCGGGCACTCGAAATCGTTACTTTAAAAGGTTCAGGTATATAATATGAGAGATATAGCGAGAAACGCGTGACCGAGACATTTAGATGTGGCATGCACGCGGACCGGCTCTCATTGCTGAAAGAAAACGAGCGAGGGAGACACACGGAGCGATCGGAAAAGCGCGCAAGGATGCATGCGCAATTTGCGAGATGCATTTTGTACGTGTGCACGCGCAAAATGAACATGCATCCCCCACCCCCCTTCTCGATACTGCTAAAACGCGCGTATATATTTAACACACGTTGAGACTTTACCGTAAAAGTTTTTTTTTGCGTTTGCGCGAAAACGACTCGCTCGTAATGCCGCGTGACGAGAACATTTAGATTTTCCGCCGCGACAAACTGACTCTCTCGTCCTCCCTGGCAACATTATAGCCCCGCGGATAGAACGTATACGCCTCCTCCCTCTCAATATATTCGTACACCCAGCGTCTGTGTATATACCCGAGAGGACGTTAAATTCCAAGTGATCGTGGCCGTACACATGCCACGGAATGCATCAACTCGACGAGAGAGAACGAACTAAGGAGATGTAGAATTAGAAGCGAGAAAAATATTAAAATGATATAGATTAATCGCCTCCGAATTATTTCCTCGACGAACATCCGAATGTCGGTCGAATATTGAGGTTATTCGATCATTGCGACGTGTCGTAATATCGTTCACGTGAGATTTTGTTCAAAATTTGCATAAACCTTTTCTTTCGAGGTCGTATGCAGGTGTGTATCAAGTTTTGGAAGGCTTCACCGTTCTCAAGTCAAGATATTTATTTGAAGAAATTATAATTTTTGATATAGACCTTCAGAAGAGCACGTGTTAAATATAATTGCGATTATTTTTCAATAATAAATAAAATTTAAAATTTTTCATAGATTTTTGTACAAAATGAAAGGATTATTTAGCTTTTCAAATAAATATCTGGAGTTAAATCTTTTTCAAGATTTTTTTTTAGCATAAAATACACCCTACAATAGAAAAAAATTAACAAGTGGAAAAAATTCAACTTATAATTCCCAAAAAAAAAATTATACACGTTATTTGTAGGGAAAATAAAAAATATAGATGAATAAAAGAGTCGAGTGTAACTATCAAAAAAATGTTAATAGAAAAAAAATGTTCAATGGCAGCTATAATATAGCAACAAAACTGGTCTTTCAACAATGGGTTTTCCAAGAGCATTCTTGAATTATTGGAAACATTGTACAACCAATGATTTGAAGTATTAAGTACATATTAACCAGCCTTTTTCTTTAAAGATATAGTCAATTGACTACTGAATACTTGCACAACAACCTCCTCGACAATACGTCTCAGATTTTCCCTATTATTATATTTTTATTTCAAATGTGAATGTAATATGCAAAAATAGGAATGAAATCAAGGACGGGGGAAGTAAGGGTTATCGATAATCTAGTCGCGAGATGCGATTACCGATTACGTGGGGTATTCACGGAGCGAAGCGTCGAGTCAAGTCCGCCGGTGCCAACTCAATTAACGCCGGGCGTAAGTAAGTACTCCCGCCGTTGCAACGCACGCGCCTCGTGCCTCAGACACACTCTATATTTATGTACACACGATGAATGGCCGGCGCTCATCATAATACGCCACAATCTCTCTCTCTCTCGCTCTTTCTCTTTTTTATCTCCGTCCCGCTTGCGTACGCGCACGGCAATAATTCGAAACGTGCCAACTCGGTTGCTCATTGGGCGCTGAGAGAGAGGCGCGAAACGCGAACTTTAACACGACCGGAGACTCGAATTGATTCGCTCGACGGCCGGTGCACGCATGGGGAAAATATTTTGCTCGTTTCGAGCGAGACAAAAACGCCGGAGAAACATTTTTCGCGGATGTGAGGTAAACGTGTCCCAATAGTTGAACTATATTGTCCTGCATTAAAAAAGACGTGAAACCTCTAATCGATTCATCGGAATAGAGCGTATTATTCGGAGTGCATTAATTTTTGGCTAATGTCTACTCATTAAAAAACAAATTCAATGTGCGCTGCTTTGGAAATAATGGCGTTGATGTTTGAATCATTCATTTCGTTTTGCAAAAATTTTCAGAAATTACCTATTATTCTAAAGTCGATGTCGTCGAGGACACGAAAAGATATGGCCACTTGAAATTTTGAGATTTGAGGGTCCTCGAACACGCTAAATTTTCTCAGCTCATGTAAAAAAACTTGCAACACAATTTTCTATTATTTATTTCAAATATACCTGGACAAATATATCTGAATAGTTCGGGTATCGTAAACATTAAAAAAAGAGAGAAAATTCATCGAGCGTAACGAGGAAAAAAAATTTTCAAATTTTCGTTAATCACCCCGTCATTATTGTTTCCATGGTGACCGGTCGAGGTCGAGTGAAAAATCGATTACGGTCTTAATTGTTCGGTTTTACAACGCAATTTGGAATCAGTAGGCCGGTATAAAGTGTCGAGGTAAGACGTGTCGAGTCTCACCAGTCTGTCACCGAAAAATATTCCGTATAGAAATTCGACAAGTTCAATTGAGTGTCAGTTCCAGTAATTTTCAATCATACGAAAAGTGAATAGTGTTTATAGTGTTTCTAATTTATAATATCGTCTCGAAATGCTTCAAGAAAATGTCAGTGCGGTTTATCCTATATTTAAAAAAAGACATAAAACCTCTAATGAATTAATCGGAATAAAGCGTATTATGCGAATAATTTGTATGAATAAGTATGCGCCTAGAAAAACAACAAAATATCAATTCCAACATTTGAAAAAAAAGCCGCGCAGCGACAGCGATGTCCCTCGTGTACTTTAAATTTTTGAAGGATTTCTTCAATTTACATCGAGAGAGATCACGATGGTAAATTTTATCACAAAGTAACATATATATCTATACTAATTATTTTATCATCTGTACAAAACATATTTAGGATAGGACCTACATAAAATATAATTAATTAAATAATCATTTTAATTGTAAAAGAACCACCATATATGTAAAAAACAAAACTCGAACTTTTCATCAGTTTAATGCCATCAGTATATATAATAAAGACAAAATATAAAGGGCAATAACAAAATACATAATAACCCAAATTTTTCGTAATATTTAGAAAAAAAAAACTTTTTGTTAATTATAGTCTTTGATAAGAGGATTTAATTACAAGGGTCTTTTTTTCAAGTAAAAGTAAGAACACGAATAAAAAATCGGAAATACGAATCTCGTAATTCGTCTTAAACATTTTTTAGCCTTCTCGTTAAGCTTGAGCAAAAAAGTTGCTCGTCATTCCTTCTCACTTTTTTCTCATTCTCTCAGCTCTCGTTCGAGCCCAAAAGTCAACGACATATAATACACGGGTGGCATTTAATCCTGATGCGAGTTAAATATAGCGACTCCGAGCAACAAACGTCAAGTTTATCTTTATTGAAGTTTATGTACATGTAATATACGCGAGAGTTTAAAATGCGCCGGGCTAACAATACTCCTCGAGCTCGTTCACTATATCGCCCGACACGAGCGAAGTCGCACGAGCACTTTTACGAGCGACGATCTCGCGGATACGTGTTTTATAAATTAATTAATGTAGTCCGAGTGTCTCGATGACACAAAGACCCAAAAGAAATAATTTGCATGAAAAATTACTGTTTTTCCCTACCGTCGTAAAATTTTAGAAATTACGAAGATTTGTCGTATAAAACGGCTACAATAATTTTCATTATGAAAATAATCAGAATTGCTAGGCTTTTAAAATAAAAAATAATCGTCAGATTTTCAGAAGTGTTACCACAGAATAATTTTCATATAATTTCTTCGAATAAGTAATTTTTCGTATTAAATTCTTGTCAAGTATATACACGACTTATTTTCTCTGATGTATGAAGAATAATTTTTGAAGACGCTCAAATTGCGGGCGAGATTAGTTGAAGATTAGTTACCGTTACATTATATTTAAAAACGCAAAAAAATTATTGTAATCATATGCGTTAAGGATCGTGGTCAGTGTCCATTTAAACAAATAATGTATAAAATTTCACCACATTCAAAATAAAAAAATTAATTTATGAAATACTATAATCTGAAAATATACGAACATACCATTATATTGGTAGCTGGTATATTCGTTGTCACGTTACAATTGTAAACGCCATCGGGATTTTTAAAATAGCGGACGAGAGTAGCAGAAAATTAGTCACAATTATATTCAAACGATGCCCAAAGGTTATGATAATTGTCCACGTATCCGCGACTCGCGGTTCGAGTTCGTTTAAACGAATAAATATAAAAATAAACGTCGGTGCACACAGAGCCGGGAAGAAATGGAGACCGGGCTGTAAATCAAGATTGGATTTAACGTAATGGACAACGCGAGGTACATGTTAATTAGGAAAAATAAAAAAAAAGGATGCGAGAGCGAGGACGGAGGGAGAGAGGAAAAGTAAGGTGGGCTCTCGCTCTCGTTGCTGTACGGTAATCGCGAGAGAGATGAGAGGGGTGGGGAATAAGGGGCAAGAAAAGAGAGCCGTGATGCGCCGGGAGATCCCGGGTGGAGTTAAGGGCAACGCAGTTGCATTCTCATTAACGTCCCCCGCTGCACGCGGCTCCTGAATACCTTCGAGTCGTTTCATATCCTGCTATGCTCCCCGATATATATAAAAGCTGCTTCTTCGCCCGCGATCCACTTGCTTTCGAGAATTCTCTTTTTCCCGGTCTCGCTCTTTTTCTACCGCAAGTTTTCAGAGCTTCCTCGCGTCGCAATATTCAACAAATATATATATATATACGAGTCAGGAATTATCTCTGGCATTTGCGCATATAAAATATTCACGCGCGTCAGTCGCATATGCATCTCGTTTCGGAAGGGACAATACACGTACCTACACGGAGAGAATTTAAAATTAATTTTTGTGGTGAATTTCACGGTAAAAATTACCGTGATATATTTCAATGCGGTGACAAGTGAGAAAAATATAATAATTTGTATGCGATACATTTTTTTTGACTCACGTTACAGAAAAATTCAAATACGTAACTGAAATTTTAATCATTTTAATCAAAGGCGCACGACAATTTTTATTTAACACTCATTCAATTTTATAATAAATCTTAAACTAAATTATTAAAAAGGCGATACTTTTTTACAGACATTTTTGAAATGCACAAAATAATAAAATGAAAAGTAAAATTTCGCTTATATTATATATTTATAAAATTTAGGTTTTGCATATTTTATTACTCATCAAAATTTACTAGGAAATCTGGTAAAATTTTCTATCTGAAGAAGAATTTTTTTTTTATTTTCGTGAAAATCTCTGTTGTACTCGGTAATAATAAGCAAATTTTCAGGGTTTTCATCTGGTTACCGTTACTGCACGTTAATTTTTAATTCTCTCCGTGTATGAGCTACACGTACGTTTTCATTCGGTATATAATGGTGCAGAAGCATTAAAAGGTACACTGAAAATGAAATTTGGTTGATTCAACAAAATATTTGTTTCGATACGTTCAACAATTTTTATTTTGCAAATTGAACTAAATTCTTGGTTGATTTAACTGAAGTTTCATTATTTCAAATAAACAAGTGTTGTTTCGACGAAATATTTTCAACCAAATATTTTTCAACTAAATCTGTTCTCAGTGCAGCTTATGGAAGACAAGTTCGTTGGGCGCAGCGTCTCTCGCGCGCTCGGCGGACAATAATCGCTCGCGTGTTGTGTCTATATGTGCCAAATGGGAGATCATATACAGCCTCGGTGACATAATTAATGTCCCTGGGTGGATGAATCGTAATTGCGAGCGAACCCGGGTTTGCAGAAAATTGATGATCTCTCACGCGGGTGTGCGCTTTTACTCCGTCTCTCTCTCTCGTTTTCTATCTTGGAATATAGTGTGTATCCCGTTGCAACCGCGTTTACAGCATCACCGCGGCCATAACTTTCTTCACGAGCGCACATATACGCAACGAGGATATCCAGCGCTGCATATTATTCGTATATAAATGCCCGACTGTTAATTGCCGCACGATTTACTCCCCTGCTATTCCCGGCAGCTCAATTATCGAAAATTTCTCTCCCTCGATCTTCCTCGACCTCTCTATTCTCTGGCCGGTGCCTCGCGCTTCTCGGCGCGTCCTCTTCCCCGTCCTGTACGTCGCTCGGATCCTTTATCGATACGAGGAATCGCCGCGTGTTGCGTATCGAGACCCAGCGGAGAATAAAGCTCGCGCGGTGAAAACTATTCCAACGAAACGACCATATCTCTCCCGCTTGCGAAAAAATTGGCCAATTTAGAATATATATATATATATATATATACATGCTTGATTGGACGCCGATCATTTTCCGTAATCTATGTAATTACACACTCGCCGAGAAAATTCTGCGTACGTGTGCATTACGCGCGTATATACGAGCCAGTTTACATGGGCCGGAGCGCAAATATCCACGCCTTTCCATTCCGCATGCGCGCGAATTATAATAAACGCGGATAAATGTGGATATAATGCCTTGTAACGGAGTAGAAAGTATACGTAACGCGCGCGTGATGCGCGTTTGCCTCCTTGACGCTCGCGGAAAATTAATCTCCGCGCAACGATATATATTTTTCTGTGTGTGTACACGTTCGCACATTCCCGCGCCATCTTTATACGCCTTACAACGTAATTTAGATTTATTGATACACGCGCGCGATGCGTTAGATCGTAGAATGCGGATAAACGGATTTTAATCTGCTCTCCATTCCCATGCGCAGCGTCTCTGTTACGCCCTGATGCCATTTTCAGCTTTTGTACATACATATTTATTATTATATGCACTGTGTTATGTATTATGTGTATATTATATGTAACACGTTGCGTGGCCAAATTGTTTCGTGTATTGGTGTATACGTATTTTACTGCATTGCAGGTCAATGATATAGTGCAGGACAGGAAAGTGTTATACTCTCGATGATGACGATAGTGGATATCGTTTTCCAGCGTACCGGCGAATGAGAAGCCAATCAGTTGTCTGCAACGTTCGTTCGCTTTTCGTCTATGTATTGTTGGAAAAATTGGGATGGTGGTTACACTTATAGGGTGACAACTAAATACTGCATATGACGGTGATTTATTTTTAATTTTAAGGAGGTTGGCTACAAATGGCGAAAATAAATGACGTTTTACATGTTAAAAGGATAGGGAAAGGAAATTTGTTAAGAACATGATAAAAAATAGTGAGAATGTTGTTTGTCACTAAAGAAATTGATATAAATTCAGAAAAAAATATCGTTTACATTATTTTCGAGTAATCGAGTAGTAAAGTTACGTCCTTATACACGTAATGTATATCTATATATTGTCTAAAAATGGCTATTTCATGGTTCAATTGTTCGAAAAATATGTAGACGAAAATTCTAAAAAAAATTGTTTTCACGTATTTCATATGGAAGAATATTCTCTCCAAATTTGAACGAATTTTTATCATTTCGTTATATGTAGCCAACCTCCTTAAGACGAAAACTATCTACCTATCTTTTTAGAACTAGGTATATTTTCTGTACACTGAGAAAAAAGCATCGTATCAGATCTTACTATATAAAAGTGACGATTATACTAATTACTATTAAATTAAACATATTTTATTTATAATTTATCGTAGATATAAATTGTTTTACTACATATATAAATATATTTAGTTTTAAAATAAAATTAACATAGTTGTCACTTTACGGTAAAATCTACTATCGTAAAATATCTCTCATCATCAGTTTAGTATAAAACTAATCCACATATATACTATAAAGACGTGAAAATATATGTCCAGTTCTGTAATAATCGGCGATGGTACAGTTAAACTTATAAAGTTACAACTATAATGGTATTTTCAACTTTATAAGGTGACCACCATATCAATTACTTTAGAACTAAATATATTTTTTATAGCAGAATTAATAAATATTTCCATAAGTATGGATTATGTGTCGAATCAAATTACAAATGGCTAAAAAATACATATCTAGTTCTAGTTGGACATACTATATTTTTCTTTCAGTGTGATTAACATAAAACTAAATTTATTTTCAAGTTCTGCCAATTACTATTCGATTCTAAAAAGTAATGTAGATTTTTATATATTACTGTTTGATAAGTGATAAATATAATTTCGTATATATTTGTTGAAACCAAACTATATCAATGATCAGGACCTCGATGTATTCAATTATATAAAACAACCCTCGATATTGTAAATATTTTAAATATATCATGGCGTGTTTTTTTTTCAGTGCATATCGTGATTTTCTCTGTAATCCGTGAATGCGGCCAGTACGCTCACGAACTTTGCGAGTTCTCTCGGAATTTTCATCAACGCGCCGTTTCATCGAATGAAAAGTATATAACGGCACGATTTCCAAGACAGCGCGCCTATCTCGTGTCACGCACTCGCCTATCTGACACGGGGCTTTCGTACACTTTCGATCGCTAGACGCGCGTTATTATAGGAGTATACTTTCGTTTCGATCCGTCATGCCCGGGTGATCCGAACACGCGAGAGCTCCGCACCGATTCCGCCCTTCCCCGCAACCGAAAGTGTTCCAGAGAGAACGCTTGCGTAATTAATAAGCACGCGGGCGGAGATGAATTAACTGACGATCTCGCTTTTCGACTCATATTTTCACAAAGTTATTTTTTCAATACTTTTTCGAAATCATCGATCATTTATTTGATTATTCCATTTGATTTTTTTTGTGGAAAAATCTTCAATAATCGCCTGTGTATAATTTTACGAATCATCATAATATCTTGAGAAGCTCAATTTTTTTTCATTCCACAAGTCGAACAAAGAACGATTCTCAGTCAAGAATTGTACATAAAATATGGGAAATATATAATTCTAGAATCCCATGTTACATATACAGCTGGGAAAAGAATTAGTGAGAGATTGAATCTGCCGTAATTATTTGAGGTATTATTTAATTGAAATCTTGATGAATGTTCGAGTTCGTGTGGGTGTATAATCGCGCTAGTTCTCATCGGAATATCGAATGAACACACGTGTATATACTCGAAGCGAGCGATTTATTCGTTTCCCATCGATCTATCTATCGCGCGGTAATAGGGCTTTTGTCAAAAAAGAAAAGCATCAGGCGTATCGATAGGAAAGATCTAGAATTGGTATCGATGAATGAAAAAAAAAGAAAAAAGAAAAAGAGGAAAAGTGGTTTTACGAATATTTCTTCGCTTGCTCATAATCGGGTGATAATTTAAGAAGTACCTATGTATGGTATAAAACGTGGTGTGTATATCCCACGTGTACGGGGGGGATAAGTTCACGAGAAGATTACGACGCGAGTGAAACGGGACAGAAAATCGTTGTTCGCGAACACTTCCTGGTATGACAGAGCGAAAGGATTTCATGATTGCGCGGTGTGTTCTCTGAACGGCGGAACGCTATGAACCGGATAAGTGAGTGAGCCGATGAGAGCCGCGGAGAAGGGCAACGAGCGACACGAATTTCTCGCATAAACGTTTCTCTTCCATATTTACATAGTAGTCACATATCTGCGTATATCTATACATGTATATCTAAAATCTTAAAATGCACAACCGTGTATACACATTTGAGGTTTAAGCCGCATAAAATGGACAAGTCGACTTTTGTTTCAGTATTCCGCGAGATGTTTTCAACGCCGGGAATGTTTTCCCGATTTACTCGAGGGGTAAATCTGAATTTAAGGATGCCGAGTCCGTACTATCCCGTTAAAAAGTTTCTTAGCGCTTATTCTTATTTTACGAAATTTTACTATTCTGTATTAAAAAAGACACGAGGCCTCCTGATCGATTCATCGATATAGAGCGCATTAACTTTTGGTTAATCTCTACTCATTAAAATAAAAATGCAACGTGCACTGCTTTGAAAATAATGACCTTGACGTTTGAATCATTCATTTCGTCTCGCAAAAATTTTCAGGAATTTTGAAGTCATCATCGAGGACACGAAAAGATATGGCCACTTGAAATTTTCAGATTTTCCTATTTTCAGTTCTCGAAAAATCAGGCTGGAGAACCTTGAACATGCTAAATTTTCTCAGCTCATGTGAAAAAAACTTGCAACACAATTTTCTATTATTTTGTATCAAATATACCTAGATAAATAAACCTGAATAGTTCGGGGATGGTAAACATTCAAAAAAGAGAGAAATTTCATCGAGCTTAACGAGGAAAAAAAAATTTTTAATTTTCGTTAATCCCCCGGTCATTATTGTTTCCATGGTGACCGGTCGAGGTCGAGTGAAAAACCGAACAATTAAGATCTTAATTGTTTGGATTTTCGACTGAATTTGAAATCAGTAGCTTATAATATCGTTTAAAAATACTTTTAAAAAATGTCGGTCCGGATGAAAGTGCTGTACAACATTGATGCAAATAATCTCGATCCTGCCATTTTATTCTACCCAGTATAATTTCCATTATATTTTAAGAATATATTTCTTTGTTTATTTAATTGAAGTTTAATTATTTAAAATAAATATAAGTGTTGCACCAACTCAATTTATTTTTAAATTAAATACATTTTCTATAATTAAATCCATTTTCAATGCGTATGCTTTTATCAAAACGATATAAAATCATTTTCAAATAAGGTAAACGTCCCAATAGTTGAACACGTATAAGGATTTTCATACTTTAACTTTATTTAAAAAAGATATAAAAATAAAATTATCTTTAAATTCATCTCTTGCCTACTATCTGATATTTTAGTAATCCAAAACTCATTTTATGTATTAATTTTAGGCAATATTTTTAGTAAATAAATACTTGAATGTTTGAATATGCAGGATATCCCAATAGTTGGACATAAAATCGACCCTAACTCTAGGGTTCAGCAAGTTTGTTCCAATAAATTAAAGTTATGAAAAATAATCCATACGATTTTATTGAGAAACAAATAATTCAAAAGTTAAAAATAATATAGCAAAAATTGTCCAACTATGGGGACATGTCCATCTATTGGGACGTTTACCTTATTCATTTTACGAAGCACGCGCTTTTTGTCTCTTGCTCGTTCGTTTTGTTTTTAATATTGAAACAAAAACGTCGCGATGTGCGAAAATTGTGCGGGCGTTCGAGATATCGGTGGCTGAGATCGTAGATAACCCCCGTTCGTTGTCAAAAATGAAATATTGTCAAAATTCACGTGTCCAGTGAGAGAGGTGCGCATGGGAAGCCCGGTGAGGACGATGCCGGGGGAACGGGGCCGAGCGACGGCGGGATCGCCGGAGAGGAACGATCGTGGCTGCGAGTCGAGCGATCTCGCGGCCCCGGGCACCGCTCCCGGTTTCGACAGATTGCAGCGCGAGGTGACTCATTGATAACTCTATCGCGAAATTTTTGGACAAGGAGAGCCGCGATTCTGGCGCGACAATAGCGAATTTTAGAATCAAATTTTAGAATCGAACCCGGTGACTCGATAAAATCCTCGATGAAGAAACCAATTCTTTCCGATAGGCCTATAACTGCCTGAATTCTTTTCCGAGCAAAGTTACCGAGCTCAACGCTCTCATTGAGAGCCACATGCCGGACTCGGTGAAAACTTCCCCCGGCGATCTTGAACTCTTCGAGACGACGACGACGAGACGATTCCCGAAGGCGCGATCCGCCGTCACAACCGCGAGTCACGACGCCAATTCCGACGCGACATTTGCTTCGAACTTTGATGGTAATTGCGTAAAGAGAGAGAGAGAAATCAGTGCGCGTGTTGTTGCGACGGTAACAATAAATTTACACATTTAAGATGGATCCAGCAGGGATTGCCGAGCGACCGTGGGATCGTCAAGGAGCTGTCATTGCTCGATCGCGAGTCTGGAGCAGATTCGAACCCCTCACGGGATCTGCAAACGACGATATTACCGAGTTCGGGGTGTCAGAGGCTCGATAATACGTCGTCGGCCTGGACCCCTCGGCCAGATCCTCATCTTCGTCGCGAGCAAGCTCGCAAACGCGACCAGAGCGATCTTCATCGCGCCTTCGTGGTACTTCATCGACCGGATAATATCCATCTTCTTGATCGATCATCGGAGGTAAGAACGAACGAACGCTGCTGTCTCGTTCACCACGAAAAAAAAATGATTTTTTTTATTGTTTAAAGTTCGCGATTGAGGGAGTTACTGACGTTTGGGCGTAGAAAAGAATTGAAGAACGCTCAGTGCGGAAGCTCGCTCGACTGGAGATGCTCTCTCGCTCGTCGCGTCATTCCCAGCACTTGCTTCAACGAGGATGACACTCCCCTCGGTCGATTTATCACTGTTATGAGACCGATCGCGGTTCAACTAATCACCGATACAACCAGGGTTCGCTTTACGCCATATTTATGCTTTGGAATGTGTGTCGTTTTAGACAAACTATATACTAGTTTTTACTTATTTCTGTCCAAAAATATTTTGTTGCCCATATAAATTGATTTACAAAGTATTTTACTAATTTAAAAATAAAAATAAATAAAAATAGTTCGTGAAAAACGATACGGTTGAATCCTCACACTCTCTAATTAAAACTGACGTAATAAAACTTTTTGAAATATAGTTGAAGAGATGGCTTCAGAGGATAGCTCTGAGGACGAAGCCGCCATCGCCGGAACTCGTGAACGCGACGAGAACGACCGAAACGATCGATTCCTGGGCGTACGAATTATTTTTTCATCTGAAATGTCTGCAAGTCAATCGAGCACGTGCCATGGAGAGAGTAAATATTTTTATACTAACGCGTGTTAAAAATGTTTTTAAACATATTTTTAAAATGTTTAAACATGTTTTTAAACATATTTTTAAAATGTTTGAAGAAAGGATTTGGAGAGAAAAATAATGCGATCGATTTTGAATAAAGATTGCAGCCGCGAGCAAAGACAATACGTCAAGGCTGGAGGACGAAGTGACTTGCATCAATCTCTGGCACCGATTAGTTCAGCTTCGCAATAACTACATTATTCTTTACGAGACCCTGTACGACGAGCCCAGGATTCAAGAGGCTATGCCACCTTGATCACCGAACCCAATTCTGCTTGAGATTGAAAATTTCCTTTTCCCTTTAAATTACAAACCGTAATTTTCCACGTCCAGCGCTAATCTTCGAAACGAGTTTGCTAATTATCTTATACTGGTCAACCGGCGCTACATTTCGAGTAACAATAAAGTAACGACAATCCTCGTATATTTTCTACACCTGGAATTGCGCAAATATCGAGCGAGCAATTTTTATAAATATTAATCAACATTTTTTTATCCCGCCGAGTCCCCGTTCTCGAGGTAAACAAATTGGAAAGCAGCTTTTCAGTTATGAAAGCGTGTCAGTTTGAATATTGCCGCATGAAAAGTCAGCGAGTCCATGTATTCGTGCGTCCAACGATAATAAACGGGACGACTTTCACTCGAATCTTTGCGGTGCCGAACGTTTTTTCAACGACCTTGACATTTGACGAGTCTTCCGCCTACGAAGGAAAATACACACGTCTCCCGCTTTTGCCTCGAATTTTCTCAACCCCCTCTCGATCGCGCGACTCTCCCCCGCTTCGGCTTGCTTCCGAATAAGTTGCGCAATTCGTGCCATTGCGTAAGTGCGTAACCGCGCTGCATGCCGGCCATACGTACACAAGACGAACGGAGAAACGAGCGAGCCGAAAAAAAATCGGTTTAATCGTCCGATTACACACATTTCGGATATAATACCGGAGAAAGTCGTGGGTGGAAGCGGACTCTCCGTATACACATGTTGCGCAACGATAACGTTGCACAATTATATATGTATATTCCCTGCTCTTTCATCAGAATTAACGTTCTCGCATTTTTATTCCTGTCCCATATTTACACTCATGGTATGAAGTTCCAATAGTTTAACATTTGTATACACGGTAAAAAAAAATTCGCGGTGTTAACCAAATTGTGTGAGTGGTAAAAGAAAATGGTGTGAAATGATAATACTTTTATTTTTACTGATTTTTACTGATTTTTACTGATTTTACAGGGTTAAAAATCAATGTTTTCAGCAACAGGGCAGAGCTCGATACTTTCTTGAAAAATGAAAAATGTTCAATGGATGTTTATTGCACCATCGATGAAGTAAGAATCATCTATCGAAAAATTTTCATTTCCTTGTAGAAAAGTATCGAGCTTCGCCCATACCTGTCCAGCAATAAAACTTTGTTCACATTTCTGGCAGTCCACTCTATTAAGTGGCAATAAACGGACGAGAATTAACGCGAAAAATTTAGTATCAGGTACCTGAGATGAAGCTTGGCATACCAAAATATCGTTTTATGACCCATAATCCGAATATCATTAATCAAATCCGTCCTCTAGTAAATCTTTGATGAATCAGGGAAGCTTAATTATTTTAAGGAACTAATACTTGGATATAAAAATTTTTGAAACATTGCCAGAATACTAGCTACTCAAAATCAACGTTATACATGTGTTAAGAAAAAAAAATAGTATACAAAATTTTTTATAAAAAAACAAGTGTAGATAGTAAATTATCCTACATCAGGGTTTATCTCTGCATTCAAAGAAAGAGAGAAAGAGAAACAAAAAATAATTTACGAACTTGTTAACATGAGATTTTTTACGAACACCGAAAAAAAATGTCGTAAATTTTACTATAAAGTAGCAAAAATATACTGATTTTATCATCGAAGTAAATATGCTTTCAGATCATGCTTATCATAATTGGATCCTAGAAATAGTATTATATTTCGACATATATTGCTAATCCAGGTCTAAAATAAATTTTTATCTTACAATAAAAATATAATCAATTCTGAAGCAAGTATAATATAATTGTCACTTTATAGTAAAATCTATAATCAAGATTTCTCTTATGTTAGTGTAAAGTGATAAATATAGAAAAAAAAAGTATCGTTTTGGACATGTTCAACTATTGGGACGTTTATCTTGCGCACAGATGAATTTAACACGTCGGACTGTTAAGAGCGGTCGGCGTGTTAAATAGAGAAAGATATTGTGCTCGGGCAGTGTATGGAGGCAGAATATATACACCTTATTGGGAATATTTGCGAATAAAGGAACATACGGTACGGATTTAACCGGAGATGAAGCCGGTTGTAAGCGGCCCCGCAATATTTTCCATACCAATTCCGCTAATGCATTTATAATCCCATCTCGAATATATGTACATCCCCGTATTATTATCCGGTACATGCTTCCCTCGATACACATGCATACATTTTAATCGAATATATGCACAGCGCATATTCATTCGTTACATGGAAATCGGTTTGAGGAAGGAGGAAAAATAGTTGCAAGAAGGCAGATCTTTTGAGGTGGAAACACCGTGGCATCGGGGCACAATTTTATGTGCGCCATTCGTGTATCTTCTTTATCTATCCGCGAATCGCCGTTCCGGTATGTTGAACATCGGAGAGAGAAAGAGAGAGAGAGAGGGATAGAGCAACATGGCTTCCTTGGAATTGGGAATAAATGCGATCCGTGCGCGCTACGAAAAACGAAGATTCACCTTTTATTCTCATTTTATTATTATTATTTCCTCGGCAGACCAGAAGCAAGGAACAGCCTTACCACTTGTTCGAGTTCAAGGACGCTTATATCTCAGACGAGCGATCTCTTTTATTCATTTTACCCCCTCTGTACATCTACGTACACGTATTTCTTTTTTTTTTCATTTATTTATATTTATTATATCTGAAGATAATCTATAATTATCGAGACATTGTAATGATTATTCTCTGTAGGATCGAGCGATCTTTATTTTACTCTTTTGATATTTCGTCTATTTTCGTCCACAGAGTATAAGAATTTGATCCGCTTTTTCGCGTCGTTCTGCATCGTGCACGAAAATGCTCTCAAGATCGACGTCAAAAATGTCTCGCCCGATTCGTCAGTCGACCACCGACGACGCGATTCCGAGGCGATCCCGTTCCTCTTCCTCTCAAAGAGCCATCATCATCGCGATGCCGGGTATAAATTCGCATCATTATTTTTCTTCCCGATGCACAATCGGTAATTACTCAGACATTTTATTTCCGTCTGCTTGCACTGGAGGGAATAAAATATCGCAAGCTCGCAGCGAGCGAAGAAAATATTTTTTTCAACCGCCCGCATTGTGTATACCCTTCGGTAAAATATTTTCGTTTAATCTTTTGACGCAATTTTTGGTCTTTTTAGCTGGTCGTCGTTTCTTTTTTTCTTTTTTTTAAAACCAAAATACACGCGACACGTCACTCATACGGGAGAGTTGCATTATTTTACTCCGGCAAATGTTCTCATACGCCGGTGGCGATATAAATAAAAAGCGCATATTACTGCAAGCATCTCAGATCGGGAATCGTGCACGTGGCTCTCATAATTCGTTCGGGGAAAGGAAGGGTGAGAGAGAGAGAGAGAGAGAGACGTAGCTCGTTGAATTTCAGTTGGGACGATATACGAGGGAAGAGAAACAAAATAAGAGATCGAGATCGGCGGCGCCGGAGCGGGGATCCGGGTTTTATAATCGTGAAATATGACCGCGGTGCGCGGATCTTCGGATCGATCGCGGGAGAAAAAAAAATCGTGTCGCGCCGGGAAAAATAAAAGTAGGAGAAAAGAAACGGAAAAAGGAACATAAAAGAGAAATTAGAAAGAGTTTCACTGTTTTGTAAAAAAGAATCATTAGAGGCATTTTACATACTGGTGCATGTTTAACAGATTTCGAACCAATTCTCATCAGAGTCGATTTATATAACTATGGAATCCATTTTTATAGAGTTGTCACTCTTGGAAGTGTTTTCTTTTTATTTTATTTTATTAGATATACCGTCCTTGCTCAATAGTTTATATTTGAAATATCGTTTTTATAAATAAAAATGAAAAATAAATGAAACAAAGATAAAGTCTACCAGTATAAAATTAAGTGAAATTAATAAGCAAAGATGTAGAAAATGGTGCGTGATGTTCTGCAAGAATTGTACCTAGTTACAGATCTTACGTTTTTTCACACTTTTGAGTGTTTTAATAAAAAAAAACTAAAGAGTACGAAAAAAGAAGAATGGGCAATTTTAATGAATTTCCTTCTCATTACAGAGTGTGCTTGAACCCGGAAACGCGTAATTCAATAATTAATGAGTAATTGGTATGGCTGCCCTCGCAGGCGATAAATGTTGGACTGGGGTGCAAAAGTGAAAAAAAAATTGAGAGGCTCTATAGTGCCACGAAGAGTGGAAACCTCGCGTGATGCGATTAGATGCGGTAAACGTGTATATAGTACGTATTTTGCAAGACTGCGCACTCGACCAGCTCGATCGACGATTCCACTCCATCTCCCTTTTCTTTTCCTCTTTCTCAGGTTCAATCGATTTCCATGCCATCGATCTCTTCCTCACTCGGGATCGATGCAATGAAAGCTCCGAGCGTTTCGTGCCAACGACGAACGGAATGCATTTCTAATGCTGATGAGGAAAAAGTCAGCGGAGAGGGCGAAGGAATTTAAGAGATCATCGTGTGATCCGAACTCACGTGATGGAGCAACGTGCATCAGAATAGAAAATAAATGTTTCTTATGTATCCATCATTTGAAGCAGACTCAATAAAAACATTTACAACGTGTTGTACGTACTTAGATTTAAATGAATTTGAAAACACGAAAGAGTGTTTTTTTTTAAATTGTTTTGTGAGATAAAGACTCGAAATTTATTGGACTGATAATAGATAAAAAGGAAACGACAAACTTTTCAACGTTTTCTTCCAAAATTAAAAGATCGGAGGAGACTCCGGAACGGTTAATCGTGCCGTCATCTTTTTTTTTTCTTCTCTTCCCATCTTCATTAACACGAGGTCGGACAGAGCTGAGAGAAGCTGTCGGACGTTCTCATCTTTCCATCGATCTTTTGCTCGCAGAGCTCCGAACTCTGGGGACACACCTCGGTCGAGGCTTCCCGAGGATTGAGCACCAGCGTCTGCTCGGTAATAAAAATCAATTCTTATGTCATAACTTCTCATTTCCATCAAATTCTTATCTTTCGAATTATCATTTTTTATCGATCAACAAGCGACGTTCAAAAATATTGTCTCGTTATATTCAGTCCCAACATTCAGAACAATATACATTTACGAAAACCCAATATATTATTTAAATGAAAAAATTAAAAATTATGATCAAAAACCTTTGTGACATTTTTTTCATCCCCCTAAAAGTATTGAACGTGTGTCCACGATAAAAATAGTCATTTTTTTTACCCAATCTAATAAGTATCTGCGTAAAGTATATAAGATTTTATGTATGTATATACACGTGTTTAGAATAATAATAATAATAAAATGAGAATAATAATAATGGTAAGTCTATTGGAGCGTAGATTCTCGACGCGGTTGCTTGCATCCGCAAATTGCGGACCCTCTTTTATGTGCACAGAGTATGTATACATCCTCCTGTAAACATATATCAAGATGTATATAGAATTTGTACTAAAACGTGTACTATTATTGTTACGATATAACAATCGAGCTCCGCGAGGTACACGCGAATGCATTTCATCCCCTTCACTTTTCTTCCTCTCTCCTCCCTCGTATGTACATCGAGCGGTGCTCTCTCGCGTGGGTGCCCTACACGGGACTCTCTGCTCTTAAATCCCTATTGTAATCGTCCTTTTTTTTCTCCATCATAATCTCTCTCTCGCTCTCTCTCTCTCTCTGATTGTTTCTTCGATTTCTACTTCTTTTTTTTATTACTTTTACGTGTATCCAGTTAAACGATTGAGAGAGAGAGAGAGAGGAAAAGGTGGAGAAAGAAATTTTTGTCTTTTTCCCTAAACACCGTGCGAATGTACTCTCCCATCGAGTCAACGATAAATTTGTCGTAGCGCCGACAAGTATTTACGACAGCTTATTTTCTTGCAAGATGGAATTGCTTGTCGACGTTTTATTTACGTTGTTCTAATAAGTTTTAGCTTTGAAAGTTTTGACAATTAAACCTCTCCGGACAGGATTGCTTCTCTCAGATGTGGAATAGCAGATGCTAGCAACTTGCATTCCTCCTCCTTCAGAGACGGCACGCCCAGATACTTTTGGATCCCGCAGGGACCGAGCTCCAACGGGCCCGCGAAGTACGTCACTTCCGGAATTATGCACGATCGCGCGTACGCGTACTCAACGATGCCTCTCTCATCTCGAAGAGCTAAATTATTTCCGGTTTTTTTTTCTTCATTTTTTGGTCATTAATAACCATTTTTTAAATAGTGTTTATTAATAATTGGTAAAATTAGCAGCAGCACTAATTTATCTTATCTAAATTTAGTTTAATCTAATCTTGTTTAAATATTATAATACAGAATATAGAAATTTTCTGAAAAATCAAGTTTTCTAAAGGCTGTAAAAAATCGAAAAGCTCGTGTGAAAATGCTCGAAATTTAACTATATGATGCACAATAAAAATTTTAGTATTCGTACGCAATAAGCACCGGTATACTTTTATTCAAATACTCGAATTTTTTATTATGGTCTTTATATGAAAAATTTATAGCATTATAGCGTACGAGCAATGCAAGTTGTTACAACACAGGTAAAAAATCTACTAAGGCCTTCAGTAAACATTATCTCAACGTTCATCGGTGAGTGTTCTTTAAATTTTTTCAGGAAATTATCTTTAAAGTTTGTTTCATACGTATGTAACTTTTCAAATGATAAGTTTTTATCAATAACCATTTTTTTAGTATAAATAACTATTAATAAAATTGTTATCAATGGGAAAGGATGCGTCAGTGTTAGCTTTAGATTACGACGAACCTTTACAGAGCGAAATGCAAAATCTCGCGGCTGCGTAACCCATCGACAATGGGGAACTCGTTCCACTGAAATCATCCGTAGTATTTTCTTCTTCGGCCATTCTTACTCCGTATCGCAATTTGCTAGTCTCTTCCTGATCGTCAAAAAATAACAGAAAATTGAACCTCAAAGTCACGGTAGAAATAGTTCGATAGAAATAAATCTTTTTCTTAAGAAAATTTTTTCAAAGTTATACATGATGGTCTTTAAAAGTATTGAACACACTGATTTAAAAAAGAGTCGAAGTTATTTTACGGTTTATTAAACTTTTTGAAGTATTTAAAATTTAATCTTTTTTGAATTTAAGAATCTTTTTTAACTCAAGTTGAATACTTTTTTACTGTTTATATACACTTTCATTTGAAAGAAACCCTTAAATGATAGTACTCCCAAAAAGGGAGAAACAGAGAGGCGTACTACAGTGCGCGTTCTCAATAGAGCCGTCACTATCCAAAAACTGATACAAAAATCAATTTTTTGGCTTGTTCGATATGAATTCTTAGATTTCGCCCTGAATAATTACCACTTTCGTTATTTACGGGAAATTTCCGATTGAATGGGCTTTTAAAATTAAAATAAAAAATGGCAAGAAATTTGACAAGTTACACTGGGTCTCGTGGATCCATGAAAATTTCAATTAGCAATATCTTTCCATTCTCTTGAACAAATCCACTTTGTTATGGGTGATTCTTAAAATTTGTGAATTTTTTTTTCTCGATTTTAAGAGCCTATTCGATCGGAAATTTTCCGTAGATAACGAAAATGTTAATTATTTGGGGCGGAATTCAAGAATTCATATTGAAAAATCGAAAAAATTGACTTTTCGATCAGTTTTTTGAATTTTTCAATATGAATTGTTGGATTGCGCCACGAATAA
>JAPYYW010001970.1:0-23950 GCA_030522545.1 Cremastinae sp. A BG-2022a | reverse complement strand
AGATATATTTTTCATCAATTATTTCTTCAACAACTATGCATCCTCTAAATGGACTTGCCTCGTTTTTCACAGTACGTGTACTGTTTTTTGGAGCCTAAAGTAGATACAGGGATTCAATTTTGTATCTATTTCCATATCATTTCTCAGTCCATAAAATTCGACTTATTTTGCACTCGATTCCATATTGCTTTCATTCCTCGTGTTTCTTTTCTCTTACATATTTGCCCTTTCTTTATTTCTTTCTTTTTCATATTTGGAACTTTATTCGCATTCATTTTTACGTCTTTCCACTCGAGCCGCGTATACCGAAAAAATATTGCATTTCTCGCTCGGTCAGGAGACGAAATAATCGTGAGTCTCGGATATAAAAAAGTATAGAAAAAGTGTAAAGCGAAGAAAATAAGTAGAAAAAGCAGATCGATTTGCCTCGCCAAGACGGAAACGCGTCTGGCTACAATGTACATCACGGACAACGAGCTCGCGCCAACCCTTGCGCGCCTTTTTTATTATGGAAACCCGTTTCGTGAGCACACGCGTCCGGAACATGCGATATAAAATACGTCACGCAGAGTGTTTCGAAAAAACAAGTATAAATGAGGAAAAAAAGAGTTGAGAGAAAATATTGGGTGGAAATTCAGAAAAAGAATATAAGACTCGAAAAGAAATTGGGAAGACTTACAAAAAAGTGGTGATGGGAAACAATAAAAGGGAAAAACAAATTGGCAAAAAAGGAAATATGGAAAAAAAATTTGAAGATTATATCATTCAAGAAAAATAAAATCAGGCAAAAACTTTTAAAAAAGTAGAATAAAAATCAAAGAGGGGGATAATCGAGAAGAATAAAAATAAAAAGTAATTACACATTTGAAAAAATGGCTGTAAATTGATAGGAGAATAAATAGAGTACATCGGAGATAAGAAATTGCAGTGTAGAACATCGTGCAAATCACGAAAGCGATAAAGATAGAGTGAGAGAAAGGGACAAGATTGAGCCACTGTCGGAGACACCTCAATCCTTGCAGAACGATGCACGCGATCGATTTTGTTCGAGGAATCCCCTGTAGTCATTTTTACAGGCACTTGTCTATCTGGCGAAGTACTACTTAAAGACACTGCCATTGAATGTAATATTTTTTAAAAAACATACAATCAAACTTAATATTTAAAAATCTCTCGTTTCAAAAATTAACAAATATTCTATATGCATAAAATTTATATACATTTATAATGTATCTATGAAAAAATTCATGAAAAAATAAGAATAATCAGTGAAATTATTTCATGATTTTGTTTTAAACACACTTTTAATTATTTATTTTTTTGGAAGTTATTGTATTCAAATGAAATGAACTTTAAAAATAATCGCGATCACTCATCTAAAGAAAAATTTATAATGGCGATTAATTAAAAGGAACAGCCGATGGCAAATGAAACAAAATAGGAGCACATATATTTTTTTGCTTCGTTTTGAAAAAAAAAAATGCGCCTCGTTCGGTCGGTGCATGTAAGGCCTGCAACGGAACGCCTGTTCCCGTTCGTTCATTGCGTCTCGGTGGCCATTAATCTTTTCACTGGCTGGCTAAATGACTGATGGACGAGAACGCGGAGCCCCTTCTCTCGCTTTCTCTCTTTCTCGCTGTACACAACGTCAATCCGTTTTGCAATAGCGATACACACGCGTGCAGCGCCATCCAATGTTTTGTCTCACCTCTGGCCCGATGCGAACGGGCGCGAGTGACAACTCTGAAGAGACTCCAGAGATTCGACAACCATGTGCATTCGTCGCGTGTACGTGCACATTCTTCGCTATGCAGCCGCGTAACTGAACATTATTTTAACGAGTAAAAAAATCATAGAAAACGCCATTTTTAAAACCATTTCCTCAGCATTTTTAAATATTACTTCAATAATTTTTCAAAACAATTGTTTTTTCTTATAGTGAGAATTGTTGGTTATTTACGACTTTTGAAGTTGTTTTTTTATTGCTCTAAAATTTTATGTACAATTGAAGTATATTCGTAAGAATATATTAGAAGGTGTATTTCGATATAATTATTGGCTGTCCACAATTTTAGGCTAAAATTTGATGAATGTTGAGATTAATATGTTACTTAATTTGTGTCCTAATTTGAACATCATTCATCGTCTAGCAGACGAGAAATTAGTTCTTAAAAATCGGAAATTTTCGGTGTCTTCCATATACGTCTAATGTTAAAAGTTGTGATTTTCGAAAGTATAAATATCTCGATTTCTATTAGGCTGTGAAGTATCCTCAAATTTTTCACACCCTCTAATACAAAAGTAAAGAACGTTATTTAAAGTAAATTATTTTCAAAGAATTATATTGGGAAAAAATGTAATTAATAAATTAATTTTTACGATACATTCTTAACCTAAACGTTAAATAAACATTAATCTAAAAATAAATTGCTATAAAAGTTTACCAAAAACAATTTTTTAACTATTATTTTCATCTTCAGAGGTACTTATCGTTAGCTATACCTGCTGAAATGAAAATATCAAGAAGAAAAGCTCTCACAATTAAATTACAAAAATATACAAAAAAAACTGAAAAACCATTTAAATAATGTAATTTGAACGCCTCACATACAAATATTCTTAAAAACTTGATATCTTAGTAAATAAAAAATGTTAACTATTCTGAAGAGCAAATAATGGAAGATTTTACTATACACAAATAACAACTATACCAAATATTATGAAACTAATTATATTTTATTTAGACTCTATCCAAAATATACTTTGTTTTACAATAAATATATTCAGTTATCAAATAATCAGCATAATTGTCAGTTTATTGTCAAATATTCACTTTCCTGATTTCCCTCAGTGATACAAAAGTGTAGAGCACCGGAGAATTTTTTTATGTAATTTATTTTATTAATAATTTAAAAATTATTACAATATTTCGCAGATACAGATTCTCGGCGTGGTCGCGGAAGATTTGTTTCGTTTTATGTTCGGACAGAAAATATATTGTTTTCAAAAAGTGGCGAGCCTTTTGTGAGGAGTATAAAGGGCACGCTGCTTGGTTCCTAAATAAGAAACCACCCTTTGGGGAAGTAAATAGAAATATATATACTTTTTGGAGTTAATGAAAATTTGAAGTTTTCGCGGGTAAATATGAATATAATTAAGAGCCAGTCGTTTTATGATGGGGTGAAATTTTCCACGTGACCGGGCTTAGGAAATTCCCGGACTCCGGTTTTTCTAGGTTTTATATTGGGGTTTGCGGTAATAAAAAAGGACCGTATCTGCGTCGTGAAAAAATTAGAAAATTAAAAGTTTGAAGGAAATTCTTGACGAAAGCGAACTAACGAAAACTTTTTGTTCCGTCTCGAGACGGAACGAAAAAAAAAAACAAATGATAAATTACAACCAAATTCGATGAGAAACCATTTTTAGACTACATGGACTAAAAATTCTAATATTTTCTCCATCTTTGGAGGCACTCAACTATGCGCGCTGGACGGAGAGTAAAAAATGGAGAAAAAAAAAACATAGTGAAACTAGTTTCGAAATGTTCAAGATGCCTCGTAAGCGAGTTTAAGATGGAGGCGGAGGAAAAAGGCGCGCGCGGAGGAGGGAGCAGAACCGTTTGAGAATTAGTGTCGGTCGGTGGGCAGGCTCGTACGCGCGGCTACCGGCGTAATCGCGCTCTTTTAAACGCATCGCTGTGCTCGCTCATCTGCATTTAAGGTATTCACCTGTCTAATAAACATTAAACTCTGTTGTGCTCTGCGTGTGCGAAAGGAGCGCCTCGCCGTCTCTCCGGAGAATTTTTTGCTGCCTAATAGTCACTTTCCATAGCTGGACGCTCGTTGAAGAATTTCAGCGAGCATTTTCCTTCGTCCACTCGAGCTCCGCTCTTTGCCAACCTTCTTTTTTTTTTCTCTCCTTACTTTTCCGTATGCTCCGTGATTTTTTTATTTTCGCGTATTAAGCAAAAATGTGATTTTTTTTCCCTTCATTATTATCTCCTCACTCGTATACTTCTCATGGTAATGCAAATGTTCGTTCTGCTTTATGAACATTTATACTTTTTTGTTACTATGTTTAGTCGAATTCTTTTTATTGGTGTTCATTTTATTAACATTTTATTATTATTCATTTTCCGCCCACATTTTTTACCGACGCTTTTAGGGTACATAAAAAAATCGATATAGTTGATTTTAACATGAGGTTATAGCTATGAAATACATATTTAAAAAGGATCTAATAAAATATATAATTTGTTCTGTATAATAATTGGAATATATGTTATTACTTCTTTGTAATATATACATACTTTTCTTTCAAAATTTATATCAACAAAGTCATAATCCATTAAATATTCGATCGTTTAAGAAAAAAATATTTCAATCGTCTTGTTTTGGACCACAGATAAAAATAGAATCGACATCGAGCTTATTAAAATTACCAAAATTTTAATAGTTGAACAATTTATTGAAAATATTTTGTCCAAAACAAATGATCTATAATATATACTGTTCTAGAGTACTCAAAATATATTTATTAGAAGTTGGAATAGATTTGTAATGTTTTACCGATCTTTAAAAAAAAACACTACGAATTAGTTCCAACACCTAAAGTCCTATGTATAATTTTTTGAGAAAAAAATAAGAAGCAATAAATCGCAGAGTCATGATAAAAAATGTGACATTTTCAATGTTCTGACAGAAGAAATGCATGTTTAATAAAAGAAAGATGCTCCAGTCTAAATATTTCGGAGCAGCGAATTCTTTTTTTAAATTGCCCAAGATACTGATGATATTTGTATTTATATAGTTAACACAACTAAAACAAAAATAATTTAATTCATTTATTATTGATTTTATCTATAACGTAGTCTTTTATCCATACACTCGATAATCCAACAAAGAAATAAAAGTCTAGTTGAATCAAATGAAACTATAATATACAAAATAAAATCAATATTTAACTCTTTCCCTGTTTATATAACCCTATATATTTACATATATTCACCCGATTAATAGAAAATTTGACTTTTTTAAATCAAATTTTGTCTTTGTTATACTTGCACAGACAATTTTTATGTACATCGCAGTTCCTAAAGAAAAAACTATGGATAATTTGGACGAATATTGCAATAATTTTTAAACGTTGACGAAGCGGTGAGTACCTTAAGGTTGTTTAGAAGGAAATGTCAACTAATGAAAAAAATTTGAAATTTATACAGTAGATAGTTAAATACTACGGTATTGGATATTGGTGCCAAAGGGGCTCAACGTTGCCGCGATAATTCACGATTTTAAAATACTTTAATACACAAATTTTAAGCCGTTTAAATATAAACAAAAATAAAGTATTATTACAATTTTAGTAAAAAAACTTTGACTAATACAAATTTTAATCAAAATTTTTGAGTAATAAAATAAAAATGATAAATGAATTGCCTACAGAGCATAAAAAATAAAGCTACAACGCCCAATGTATAAGCATAGGAAAATCATCCCCACTCTGGTTCATCCCCAGCCTGCTTCAAAACAACCTTAAATATTCACGGTTGGCGAAACTCGGGTCGCATACCGGCCGTCTGCGAGAAAGCTTTCAACGGGAGCAGCACGTAGAGGGATGACGTATGCCCGTTTTTGAGGGACGTGCCGAGGAAACCTCGAGTATGCATCGGGGTAACTGAAAGAATCGATCGGGTAGCCGGGGTTCCCGGGGCGGACGAGGCGATGGCGTGTCCAACGCGAGAACCACCAACTCTCATCCGTCTCGTTCTCCCCGTGTCAAGCTCGCGCTCGAAATAAATTCATTTTTATTCCCATTTTGTTACCGAGAAGGGTAATCACGATTTATGACTCCCCGACATTTTCTCATCGCGGGATATGTTTCATTTTTTCCGAAAATTGACGTTTTCTCTTCATCCATAGTGCTTCGTTTGCTTCCCATTTAAATTCATTCATTCTTCTCCTCCATTCATCACGATCGTTTTATATCTCCGTTCCTTTCTGTGCGAATAACATTCTACGGAAAACCGCAAAAAAATTATCTCCCTTTTCTGGCCCGCACGGAAAAAAAATTTAGCGGTAAATAGAAATTACCTCTTGTTCTCAATATATCTTCAATTTTTGGAGCAATAACATTTATTCATAATATTATTGTATTTCGGTATTTTAAATTCTTATATAGGATTTTTTAAGAATGTCTGAGCAATATTTTTTTAAAATATGAGAATTTGATAAACTTTTGGTATTTCGTTTTTGAGCACATGAAAATATTTTGTACCAAATTTGAAATTATCTTACTGAGTGGTTCAAGAGTTATCAAACTTCACAATGAAAAAATTTTGTGCCAGATTTGAAATCATCTTACTGAGTGGTTCAAGAGTTATCAAACTTCACAGTTGCTGAGATTTATATTGCTTCTTACACGGAGAACTTTTAAATTTGCACTGAATACAACGTTTAAAATATGAGATTCCTTTGAATTTTTGTTTTACATATTCACAGTAGTGTTCATTTTGTATAGACAGTTGTTTCAAAATGTTTTACTAAAGTTTTTTAATTTAATTGTTTAAACAATAAAAATGTTTAAATTATTTTTAAAATATGCTCAAGTTGCCAATTGATAAACTAAGACTCAAAAAATTGGCATCTTTTTAGAAAAAGCCAGAGTCTAGTTATTACGAATTAATGTCAAGAATTTACATTTTTTGGGATCGTCTATCTCATACATATTTAATACAAAACACAGCAACTTTGATCATTTTTTTATAATTATAATTACTATATGCTTTGAAAAAAAAATCGTCAAATTTTTCTAAACTGTTATCACAGTACAAAAAAACAAACAAAGTAATTTTTCACATAAATTTCTCTCCGTATACAAATGCATGTGAAGTAAAAATAAAAATAAAATTCGCTCACTACGTCGAGAAATCAAGAACTCAGCTAAAACAATTCGCAAAAAAAGGCGACAACGGACAAAGTCGATTTTGTATGTCGCGTGTAGTTGTCAACTTCCGGTTTCCCTTCTGCCCGGTTACTCTTTTTTTTCCGGCGCAATGCTCGTGTTGTCGGCCAAAGTGCCAACTTCGGGATAAAGAGAAAAGAAAAAAAGAGAGGGCGAGGAGGAGAAACAAGAAAAGCGTGACCACCGGAAGTCTCGAGGAAGCTCGGACGCAGAAACACTCGAAACGGAAGTGTCGACTTTTCTACTTCTACGCGTTATTTGTCGTCGCGGAGTTTTCATATTTTTTACGCTTCTCCCACGATTCCCTTTCGAAAATAATCTTCGTTCTTGCGTTATTACGAATCCAACTTAGTTGCTGGAACTTCATTCGCCGAATGAAAAAAAAAATGAACGCTAGTTTCGAAGCGAAGTTTCAAAAAAGTATACATGTTCTTTTGTTTTTAAGAGTCTCCAGGAAGCTGAGAAACTTTGTAAAATATTCCCAGCTGTCTAAAATTGGAAATAAATTTTTTCAAAGTTTGTCGCTTTTTGAAAAAAAAAAATGAAAAGTCTGCATCGTTAGGAGAGAATTATTGAGACGCATTATCCTTTAGTTATACCGTCCCATAAGAATCGCGATATTAATGCCCAAGAGAGAAAAAGGTAATAAAAAAATAAAAAGGTAAAATATGGGTATTAATGAGAGTGGGCCCACAATTGTTTTCAATTAGCCTAATGGTCAATTATTCGCTCCATCAAATGCGTAATGCTGCCTTTATCGTCCAGCAAGAAGGCAAGAGCGAGAAGGGGAGATAAAGAGCGAGAGAGAGGAGAAGAGAGGCAATAATGGCGCAGTGGGAGAGTAATCAAATTGTCCGTTGTAATTTTCAAGACAGCCGGACGCAGATCCTTCTCTCTTTCTCTCTCAGCCCTTGTGCTTCTGGCGGCATGTAACAACTCTTGAAATATTTCATTAAAATCGTGCCCCCACGTACGCATTTTTATTCACGAAAGTATAACTCCGCTGACGTCAAAGAATATTCAACTATACACGTTCCAAAAAAATTAATTAAATCATTTATATTTTTGTAAGCGTTCAAAAAAATTAATACATATTTGCGTAAAATACTTTGAAAAACTCAAAATAATCTGTACTCTGTAGTAACAATAATTTCGTAAATGTAATAACGTGTGAGTAAAAAAAATGATGTGGAAAATATTGCAAAAAAAATTCAAACAATAATGGACGAGGTTAAAAATAAAATTCGGGTTGAAAATAAGTTTTGAACGTAGCTGTATAGTATATATGCGCTTTCGATGAAACTGAGCGAAACATTTTTTGAGGCGGAAGCATCCGAAGCAGCAGGAGGAGGATCGTAATTGACCCAGCGGATATCCAACCCCGTTGTAAATTCGTTAGTCGTTGAGCAACGTCCGTTGCTACGTAAAGCGCGCACCACGAGACCGGCTCCGATCGTTTCGGGCGGTCGCTGCGCGCAGACTTTTTTTTTCTTTCTTGTCTCTCAACTTTCATACCCAATTTCATCCCCGATGAGCTTTTCTCGAAGCGTGCGAGCTCTTGGGATTCCTCGCGCGATCTAATGCAATTTTCGCTTGTCTGGCCACCAAGAGCGAGTTTTAAATTCAAAATGTGTGCCTCGACTTTAAACTTTGCGCAAAAATTATTATTCGCGCTAGAAATTTATACGGAGAAAATATTATTTGTGTTCTACAAATTTTTTTTCTTTTTTTTTCATAAACAGAGGTATCTATGTATTGAGCACGTTCAATTCTTACATTCGAAACAGACAAGTTTGGGTAAAATTTCGATAATGCTACATAGCCAGGTATATGATAAAAAAAATAGATGAGAGGTTTGATGTCTAACTAATTATTGATTAGCGAAATTTAGAGTCAGGTTAAGTTCAAGAGAAAAATGTGTCCTTGAAAAATATTCAAAAATTAATATAATAATAAAAAGTATAAATTGAACCAGTTTATCATATATATAGGAGAACTTTTACTTTTATTGGAGAATAATTCACAAATTCTTCAAGTACTCTCTGAAAATTTTACAGAAATTTAAAACCCCCGCTCTTGGAAACATAAATAAAAAGTGTGTGTTTCAAGGATGTCATTATTTATCAACTATCGTGGTAATAAATACTTGAATTATTATGATTGAAGAATAAATTTAAGAAATTAAACAAAAAAATTGTACGATTTCACAAAATATTTTCGGTACTTACAAAGTAATGCATGCATTGAAAAAAACATATGGAGATAAAGTTTTATGCCCCCAATCGGTTTATATATTTAAAACAAATTATATGATATAGAAATATTGTTTTAAGGTCTCTCGGTGCAGTTTAATTTAAAAAATTTTATCTTAGTTTATCTCCAAGCCACATGTAGTTTTTCAGCAAAAGTTTACAGAGAAAAGTTGTTACAAATTGATTCAAGAATAACATCCTCAAAATTCACGATCATCCAAGGTGACCTGTACTTGCTCTATACGTATGTATAAAAATTAGGAAAATCAAAATCTTACGATTTTTTTTAAACTAAAAGAAATTTTCCACCCAGAAGTCAAGATATTTAGAGTTGAAGATTGCAATATACATATATTAACACGTGCTCATATGGGAGAACACAAAAAAGAGTGATCATTGACAATTAGTATCTCGAGTTCTACGTAGTGGAACCTCTTAAAATTAAATATTCAATTACACATTATATCAAAAAAGGTTTTTTGATAGAATTTTTTTGATGTAACTACCTTTAAAATTGACTAAAAAAGAAGTTTACTTCGATGACGCAAGATGCTCGAGTCACACAGTACGATATGCCACTAAAGTATACATTCGAATACGCACGTAATGCATTTCCTAAATTAGTCCTTTTGGTCCAGCGGTTATTACGTAACAAGAGTGACAACTATAGAGGATTCCAGATTCGAATCCTGATGGTCCCGGCCAACATTTTTTTTCTGGCCGGTGAATCTGTCGTGAATCTATTACCCGGATGATACTTGGAAAAAGCACTATAATTAACCACGTGAAATGAAAGAGAAGAAAAATGGACGTCAACGAAAATGCGATGAAATTTGTCTGAAAGCTGCGGACGGCCGTTCTTAATGGGATGAGTTTTTCTCTCGATACCCGAAAAAGCGCACGTGTACCAGGAACAAAAGAGAAACGAGGGTTTTGCGCAACGGCTTTGACGAATACGTTCGACGAGAAAAGATGGAGAAGGCGGAATTTCATGAAGTTGACGAGGAAAAGAGAGAGAGAAGGGGGGAGAGAGAGAGGAAATCGAGGCAAGCGCAAACTTGTCTCGGAGCTAATTAATTGTATAATTAATCGGACGAATAAGCGAACAAGGAGAAAGAGAGAAAAGAGAGAGAGAGAGACAGAGGGAGCAACAGAGTGTAAGTACCTCGACGAGAGACCTGTCAGGCGCAGAGGGCAAAAGCTCGGATCTGACCGATGTCGAGTCGTTCGACGCCGCTCGCAGAACCCTTTGTCGCGCGTCCAATCCCCGTAACGGTTAAATCTCTCACTGAATTAGAAGCGTGTCTACAAAAAGTTCCGGCAGAATGGATAAGTTGCTTTTTTCGTCTTCGTTACAATCGGACAGGAAAAATTGTTTTTCGCTCCACGCAGGCGGAAAATTCTTTTCATAAAATATATAAATGCATTGTATTCGATCGCTCTGGTGTTTAAATAGAGTTACGTAATTCGCCACCAATGTAGAGATTTTAAATACACTGAGAGAAATCTTGATAATAGATTTTACTGTAAAGTGACAAGTACACACTGCTTGTTTTAAAACTAAATATAATTTTATGGTACAATTAAATATATATGTTAGACCTGGATTAACTATTTATGAAAATCTGTTATTGTTTCTGGGAAGCAATTATATAATAAACGGGCTATATCTGATGAAAATATATTTAATTGCTTGATAATCAGTATAGTTGGTATTTTATAGTAAAATATACGATATATTTCTCTCAGTGTGTATTTTTATGGAAATTGTTTTATTTTTTATATGAAAATCAATTTTTTTTAACTAATGAGCAGCGGAACGAAGAATTCATAAGAATTCATATTGAAAAATTGAAAAAACTGACTTTTCGATCAGTTTTTTGAATTGTTCAATATGAATTGTTGGATTGCGCCACCAATAATTATCATTTTCGTTATCTATATGGAAAATTTCCGGTTGAATAGGCTTTTAAAATCGAAAAAAAATGTTCAAGAAATTTGGTGAATCACACTGAGTCTCGTAGACCCATGAACATTTGAATTTGCGATATCTTTTCTTTCTCTTGAACAAATTAATTTAACTAACGGTGATTATTATAAGTTTTTTGCAAAATGGAGCGAATGGCTCAGGAGTTATGTTAATTCATCAATTATTTAAAAAGTTACCACACTTTGAATATTTTGGAAAAAATTGAAGGGGGTAGCAATAAAAAATTCTGATTATCCCATTAAAATATAAATATTTTCTAAAAAAAATCAGTTTGAACCAAAATAATTCTACCAAAATTATACCCCTTAAATGACCGCTTTTTCCTTTTTGACACTTTTGAACCAATATTTTGCTGTGTTCTTCTAGACGCATACTTCATACAACTTCGCATTAATATGCTTTATTCCCATTAATCGATTAGAGGCCTCATGTCTTTTTTAATATAGGATAATACTTATCATCGTTAATGCAATAATCATACACGGTCTCATTAAGAAGAAACATTACGAAGTACATCAATAAAATTAAGGGGTTTCGGTATAACTGGTGAAAATAAGCTCAACATATGTTGAAAGCATATAGAGAATCAAAATTAGTACATTTCCAGAAATCGGGCTCAGTCAGGAGAGGAGGTGGAGGGGTGATTTTTTTTGCTCAAAACTGTTACAGGGGTGTATAAATATTGTTTTTAAAAAATTAATTATGACTTTTCGCATGCCTCCGCCAATTGATTGTTATATTTTTACTTTTTTATTTATATATACAATATACAAAAAAAATTCTCCCTCCCTCCCAGACAAAGAGCCCAACTTCTGAAATTTTACCAATCGTATTTATGTATTTCATATGAAAAAATATCCTCTCTAAATTTGAACGAGTTTTTATTATTTCTCTGTATGTATACAGAAACACCTTAATACTTTAAATAGTTCCATCAAATTTTTCTTTGGTTACACAATAATAAAAGCAATAAAAAATTCTGATTATCCCATTAAAATATAAATATTTTCTAAAAAAATCATTTCAAACCAAAATCATTCTACCAAAATTCATGGCCTACAGTACAGTAAAAGATAGAATAGGTATCGCATCGCATACACAAATAAAAATTAGTAATCAATTCCAAAGAAGTTAATATAAATAATCGATAATGATTAATCGACGAAAAGGTTCGATTGGTGAATCAGGGTGAAAAGAAGGTGCGGAACACCTGAGTTTTAAATCGATCGGATAAGTGAGCGTCCATAGGAGCAGACGAGAAGGTATTCCGTAATGGACCTAGCTAACAATGTATACGTGGTCGTGATGAATTGCATTACCTTCGGAATAATCCGATACTTCAGTCCGGCGAGGGAAAAAGATAGAAGGGGGGTGCGGGGAGGAGGAGGGTGGGTGGTGGGACGTGGACAAAGCCCTTCTCTGGACGAATTTCCGGGTATGGCGGACGTCGGCGGATACGGGAATGGAAGCCGATCTAAAGAGATAGAAACTGTTTCGATGTCGGGAGAAACGGAGAGGCCACGACTGGCACAGACAAGGACGGACTCCAATTGCAATTTGCAAATGAACACCGAAAGGGGATATTCCGGAATCCCAGGCGGTGATGCCGACCGAAATGGACTACCGCAGCGTCTATTCTCGTTGTCTTTATCGAATTTTGTCCCCGCGTATACGCTCCGCCGTCTCGTTCCCTTTCGCCCGTACCATTCCGATGTGGACGACGCCGGAATAATTAATACCACCGTGGTTACATCGAAATCCTCAGCTTCTCATCTCTTCTTTGTTTTTTTTTCCCCTCTTCTTATTTTCAACCCCTATTTTTCCATGCTCACCAGTCGTGAGCTTCGAGTCATGTTTTTTCGATCCTTTTCTTCAATTGTTTTCACTCGTTTTTATATGTTAAAATTTAGTAATGCTCAATGCTCCATCGAATTCTCGTCACGAATTTTATTTCTTTTCATTCCTGACATTCGCATCTTTGATGCAAGAGCCCTAATGTATGTACCATAAAAGATTGAAGGATGTACGAGAGATATTTTTGAAATTATGAGAATTTGATAAACTTTTTTATTTTTATCTTAAGCATATGAACAAATTGTGTGCCAAATTTAAAATCCTTTTACTGAATAGCTTTTAAGAGTTATCAAAATTCAAAGATTTAACATTGCTTTTTATGGAGAATTCGTAAATTTGCACTGAATACAAATTTAATAATATGAGATTCTTTTCTAAATTTTTTTTATACATATACCCGTATATATGGTCGTGTTTATTTTGCATATACAATATGTTCAAAACATTTTACTAAAAATTGTTTTATTTAATTATTTAAACAATAAAAAATGTTAAAATTATTGTTAAAATATGCTCAAGTTGACAATCGATAGTCAAATTAAGAATCAAAAATTTAACAACTTTTTTGCAAAAACCAGAGTCTGGGTTTTACGAAATTAACATTAATAAGAAATTACTTTTTGCTGATGGGATTGCCTGTTCCATATGTCCTTAAGGTAGTTCTATAGTTTTATCGTTTATTTAGGATTGTGTTGAAAATTGGAATAGTCGTTCTTTCACATGTTACGCAAATGCGTACCAAATTTTAAGAGGTTTCACCACGTAGAAATTGAGATATTTACTGTTAAAAATGTCAATTTTCAGTGCTCTCCCATAAGAACCCATGTTGAATATTGCCATTTTCAATCCTAAATATCTTGAAATCTAGATGGTTAACATTTTTAAAATTTAGCATAGCTTTTTATTGTACTTCAAAGAAGCTTTCTTTAGTTTAAAAAAAATCCTAAAATTATCATTTTTTAAATTTTCGTACATACGTAGCAAGTACAGGTCACCTTGGATGACCTCGAATTTTGAGTATGTTGATTTTGAAACAATTTGCAACAACTTTTCTTAATAAACTTAAGCTGAAAAACCACATGGTATCGAGATAAATTGAGATAAAAACTTTTGATTCGACCATACCTATAGAATTGCCTTAAGGATGTAAAGAATTCGTAAAATCTAAGCTCCAGCTATTGCTGAAAAGTTGCCAATTTTTTAAATTGTTAGTTTGTAATCTCATATATTTAAAACATTTTATTCGATGCAAATTTACGAATTCTCCACAAGAAACAATGTTAAATCGGAACAACTGTAGAGTTTGATAGTTCGTAAACCACTCAGTGAAATGATTTCAAAGTTGGCACAATATATACTTTCATATAATTGAACAAAATAAATTTATCAAATTCTCATATTATTTAAAATATCGCTCATACATTTTTAAAATAAAATCCAAATGAAACGCTCATATAGAGCCCTTGCTAGGTAATAAATAAAATTTAAAAAAAGCAGAGTAAAAACGTCGATATCGTCTTGCAACGTTCATTAAAATAAATGTAGAAGGATATCTCGATTTATTCGTCGAATCAAATTGGGATCATTTTTCACGGTTCCCGAATAATTGTTCAGAATCGGGAATAATTTGTTTCGTGCGGGTTTTCCCGAGCGATAGAATTTCGAGAAATGTATGTTGAGTATGGAAAATATGCGGAATATATATGGAGAAAGTGGAGCTTACCGAATGGTGAAATCTGCCGGAAAGCCTGGCGATGGCGGAGGGAGAAACCAGAGCGGTGCTCGATGTACTCGGCGCGGGATCCGGCGAGAGGGATCGCTGATTAATACAACCCGCTCTCGTGCTCGGCGGCGGAAGATGCGCTCTTGGAAATTTCGAATTCGCAAAAGAGCCCTGAAACAAACGAAATTTCAACAATTCTCATTACCACAACGAAAATTTAATAGACCGTAAAATTTATCATCACGGATCACATTCTTTGTTTTCCCAAAAATATTTTATCAACTGTACATGTATGCGTATAATTTAAAATTCGTTTGTGATTTATTTGTAGACCATTGAACTGGTCAAATGAAAAAATATTTCCCTTTCGTTGATCTTACAAAACAATATTTAATGAAATATTCATTTGTAATTTTCTTGCGGATCACCGAACAAAATAATATCATTGTTCCGCGTTATTGGTTTTCATAAAAACATTATTTTCTCAAATGTGCGTAATTGAGAATTTGTCTTTAATTTATTTATAAATTTTCAAGTTGGTTGTAAGAAAAAAATAGATTACATTAATTTTGTTTTCATAAAAACGTTAATTGTATAAATGTTCACAATCCAAAATTAATTTATAATTTATTTACAGATCCTTGAGCTGATTAAACAAAAAAATGTTATGGGGTTCGCAATGATGCTATTTCCATAGAAACGTTTTGTTTTCTTAAATGTATTTATTTGAAAATTCACCATAAATTGTTGAGCTGGTCGAATAAAAAAATATCGTGATCCATACTAAGTATTTTTATAAGAACTATATTTTTTTTATAAATATTTAAACTTGAAGAATCGTGCATAAAGTTTTTATAGTTCGTCAAGCTGATTAAGGTAGTTCTATCGGTACAGTCAAATAAAAAGTTTTTATCTCAATTTATCTCGATACCATGTGGTTTTTCAGCTTAAGTTTATTAATAAAAGTTGTTGCAAATTGTTTCAAAATCAACATACTCAAAATTCGAGGTCATCCAAGGTGACCTGTACTTATTACGTGTGTATAAAAATTTAAAAAATCATAATATTAGGATTTTTTTAAAAAACTAAAGGAAACTTCTTTGAAGTACAACTTCTTTGAGCTGTGCAAAATTTTAACAAATTGTACTACTAAAAATTGTAAGTCAAAATATCAAGAGTTGAAGATTGTAATATTTAACGTGTGCTCTTGTAGAATAGTACAGAAAATAGTGATTTAAATCTCTTAAAATTTAATATAAAATTGCACATTGCATCAAAAAAAGTTTTTTCAAATTTTTAACAAAAACCTAAGAAAACTATTTTATGATAAAACTTAAAGAATAAAAAATATAATGAAACGACACACCGTATAAGTATGCATATATAAAAATGATTAAATGCAACTTTGCCTCAATTTTTCACGACGTCTTAGACCTTTCGACTTTACTTGTTAATCCGCGATACCGAAACTCGGAATTTCCCCTCGGTCGTGTCTCATCGTTTCTTCGCGTTTCGTTCACCCCGTTAGCAAAATTTTTATCTCGCTCTCTATCTCTCCGCTCACCGTCCCCCTTTCTCTCGCGTCATTTCTTCCTTCTCTTTAACATCAACGCGAGTGATGAAACTTCCCCGGTTCCATTAGATAAATTATAGCTGCGAGCGCTAGACTGCGCCGCTTCCCGCGAATCTTGATCTTCCTCTCGCACCCCCCCCCCCTCTTTTTTCATCCCCGAGTTGTATTTCTCTCATATCTTTCTTTCACGTCAAATTCCAGCCCGTTGAAATTGTGATCGCTATACAAAAATTTTCGCAGTGATGTATCGTGCACTCAATGCTCACGACCGTTCCTCGATCTTTTTCTCTTTTCATCATAAACCATTTAAATGGTCGTACTTACAATAAAGCGTTATTCTACTTAAATCATATTATACATATAAATTTATTGTAGTATATAATTAATCAAATTGTATAATAAAAAGTGGTTGTAGGCAGAGGTTTTACTGACCATTGACACAAGAACTTTCATTCGAGAGAATAATTAATTATATATTATCAACTATTAAATATAAATCAGCAAATGGCAAATAATGATACATTTAATTTTAGTGATTTTAAAAAGGAAAAGGAGGAAATCTCCTGATGGTATAAATTAGCTTTGTTTTAGATGTTCCTAAAATATATGAACGAAATTTGAAAATTCCAATTTTTAATACTTTTACTGTCAAATTTTCGTTTCATATACGTTTGATAAATGGTTCTAATTATGAAAGTACCAATTTGATAAAAGGTTTTATATTATTTCATTTTTAATTGTTTAAATAGTTCTTATTGTGCAAGATGTAAAAAAAAATTTGACCATGGTAATAAAAATGTACAATTCTATAGTTTTATCAAATAAAAATGGTGGTTACTGAAAATTATAATTCCAATATTAAAAACAGGGTATCTGAAAAAAGGTCGAAAAATTTGGTGAATAAATTACTCAGTATCAATTACGAAAATATACCATTTTAAATTATATTTCTTCTACGTATACTATTTCCGGTAGAAGTCAACATTATAAGTCTCACATATATGTATTAGAATAGATACATTTTGCACATTAGAACTTGCGAACAATTTGAGAACAATATGTAAAAAAAAATCTTTAAAAAAACAATTGTTTTTTTCATACTTGACTTTGATCATTATCCCCAAGTGTGATCAAATTCTTGATATTTTGAATAAAAACAACTTTAATAAAAGTTTTAACGTTACTAAATATACTTTTTGGACCACCACGATAATTTTTAATTCCTAAAAATTTAACTTTCTATTTTAGTATTCTCGAATTACAGTAAAAAGTAATGTTTAAAAAAAATTTGTAAAAAGTATTCAACTTGACTTGGAAGACATCCTTAAAACGTATTAGTTGTATGCTTTCAGAAAAATGCAGTGTTATATCGAAAATGACGAAAATTCTGTAACGTGCAAAACGCGTGACCATCCACGACCCAAAGATATCCTTAATTCAATCGCTCGAAGTTACTCTATCATCGTAAGGACGAAAATTTAGTGTCGTTATATGGCAGTGACTGGAAGAATTTGTCGCGAGGTAACGACGTTGATAGAAAATCCTATTTAGCGAAAGGATGAATCGTAGGTAAGAGAGAAGAAAGAGAGGCAGCTGTCCGAGAACCGGTCCAGGTTCTCGGGCGTTTGGCTCGACCGTGACAAAGGATTCGGGTCGTTGTCCCGGCCCGTATCCTTAAACGATCAATTACACGATAAAAAGCTTTCGCGTCTATCCAATTTACACGAATGCACATATCAGTGTGTACGTGCGGTGAAGAGTGTAAGAGAGAAAGAGAGAGAGAGATGAGGTAGGGGGATGAGGGGAGGGGGGAGGCAGGAGGGATATTGCGTTTGACGAGCTGGCGGAGCTCGAATTACGAGGTAATTTCCTGAATCTCCAACGGTCGTATCATCTCGATTCGCCTGGCTGAACGTCAAGACTTTTCGGAGCGCGCAGATTATGAAGAACCCCGTTTATGTTGAGAATCCGCATTCGTACAGGGTGTCCAGGAATCAAGGGTCAATTGTGTAAAAAAAGGTTTCCTGACGACATACCGAATCGAAAAGTATTTGGATGTTTTTCGATGCGAGCAACCGTTGCGGAGTTATCGAAGAATCTAGTTCTAGCCAATGAATGCACGTGGCAATCGGCGCGTTGTCACGTGACTCGCGGTACGCCCATTGGCTCGCGTCCAGCGCTCGATAACTCGACGCTCGTGCGTCGGAACGAAAAGTGCCTCGGGACTTTTCGCTTTGAAATTTTATCGGGAATCCTGTTTTCTTCATATCGAGGTTGAATTCCGGGACACCCTGTGTACAGACGCAAAACTCGACTATCGTATAAGTCAGTTTACTGTTAAAGCCGGAAGAGTGCAAGAGTTCTAGGCTGCCTATCGTTTCTCTGTCTCTTCATGGAAATCCGCAGATCCTCGCGGAGTTCGCTTACTTAAAGCAGCTAATTGCGTGCCCTGGGGCAATTCCCGGTAGACGTTTCGCCTCTTCTATCTCTGTCTCTCTCAGTCTCTCCCTTCCTCTCCCCCGGCAACTTTCGCGGTTTTGTTCACTTATTGCTTTGCCCGGCTGAGCAAAAAATTCGAAAATCGAAGAAAAAGGATTGCGGAAATGGGAGGAAGGGTTCGAGACTGTGACGTTAGCCAGGGACGAGAAAAGGAAGTATCGAAAAAATAAAATTGAGCCTAGCGCCCGGGGCAAGCTAATTTCTGAAACGAATAAAGTTTGCATCGTTAAAACTCTACTATTTTTTTTCTTGACAAATCCAATTTTCGATGCGGACAATTCGCGAAAGGAAATCTTTCTTAACGTTTTAGTTCACGTCAAAAAATTCTGCAATAATTTGGTAATGTCAAGTGTTATATATAATATAGTAATTTTGATAAAAAATACAATTGAACCTATAAATTTCTAACAAAAATGTTTACGAATATTTTAGTCATCAAAGAATTCTGAAATAACTTTATAGTTTTTAATTCAATTGAATTAATTATGTATTGGAGTGATATAAAGATGGTAAAAAGTGGCTAAATTTTCCACAAGTTGTTTTGAAAAATATATAAAGAATTATTATGTTAATTTTGAAAATAATTCACTGAACAATTTTCCAGACATATTTATTTCAAATGTTTAATTTATCATAATGAGGATAAGTTTCACTAAATTTTTTCATTTCTAATTGTTTAAAAAATACTGAGTGTCAAAATTGTTTAGAAAATCTGTTTAAACGGTTAATTGATATTACATGTAATAGAAAAAATAGGCAAATTCATGTTAAAAATATCAAGTCCAAATTACATGGATTTGACATAAGAAAAATTCACTTTTATTAAAAGAAAAGTATTCTCAGTCCATTCTTATATAACTAATTTGAAGAACAATAAAATATTAGACTTTCCTATATGAAACTTGTCAACGGCACAAAATACAAAATGGTATTCCATGAGACCTCAAATCGTTCACAGGAGCGATGAGTAACGACAATAATCACGCTCTTCTCTTTCTCTCTCTCTGATCCTTTTTCGGAGACTCATCTCTTATTTGCACGTCCACGGCTGGTCTCATTGAAGCTAGCACGCGTTTTCGTTTATTCGGAGCTTTTCAATGCAGGCAATGAACGAAGACGAGAATAAGAAGAAAGGCAGAGATAGACGAAGAGAGAGGCTCTGAAAAAACTCATGGTTGTCAAACGAGCGTACGTGATGAATCACTCGTTGGGTAAAATTGAACAACCCTTTTGACGCGCGAGAAGGGTGGAGTGAAGGAAAGAGGAGGATGAAAAAATATGGATAGTGATGGTGATGAGGGAGAAAAGAGAGAGAGAGAGAGCTCAGTCAACTTTTCTCGACACATAACACACGAGCCGGACCGGTGGTAGTCGGTGTTATGTACTCGCGAGTTCACCCCTGCGCGCGCTTTATATTGTTCGCTCTCGGGTGGTAGTTTCGTCAGGAAAGGGGCCCGAAAACGTGGCCACTCATTCTCGAGGCGCTTCAGAACGGCACGCGAGATTTTGCAAAGTCCAAACACACGAAAGTCTCTCTCTCCCTCTCTCTCTCTCTTTCACACTTGGCTCTTTGTCTGTCTCTCTTGAACACATCGTGTGCAAATTTACGAATCCATCTTCGCAACCCGTCCGCGTTTTCAGCTGCTCGAGCGCGATCCTCGTTTTCTCCTGCAGCCGAAAGCCGGAAGGATCATCGATCAATCTATTGAAATGCGAAACTTCCAGTCGGACACACCGTCGGGCTATTTGATGCAACAGCGTGCCTCGGCAATGTGTATATATACGCACTCGGCAAAAAGAGCTCTCGAAAAGCCTCGCCTTCTTCCGTCACTTAGGAATTCATCCCCCGTTACTCGTTGTTAAACTTCAGCTTCCGTTTTTCCAAAGTTTCCTGTCTCTGTTTATTGGAATTCGCTACCTTATTTAAATCCGACAAAAATAACATTTTTTCACTCTTCTTACTTTTTCGCCAAAATCCGACAAATTCGCATATCAAGACTAGACTGTGTGTTTATTTACAGTTAAATTGAATTAAATCGCCTTTCCGAACTTATTTCTTCAAAATAGCACCGAAATTCGTTAGTTGATTGAAAATCTAACAAAATTTATCTTTTAAAAAAATTAATATTTTCCTTCCAATGGCCCTGAATCTATACTTTTTATTATTTTTTAAGAACAGGGTTTCTATATAACCTTGGTGATTTTGCAATGTACCGTTTATCAATCTTTGCATCAAATTTTATATTAATTGATGTTAAAACTCCATCAAATATTCATTTTTATTCTCCGTTATTATATTTATGTACTGCCAAAATTTCATTTCTAACGAAATTTAACAATTGCAAGCATAATGGTAGAACACCCTTAATTTATTTCCAAAACACTACATAAACTATTCTCTTAAACTTTTTTGAATTCAGTAAACGTTTTTTAGCGAATATCTCCACATTATGAAAATTTGATTAAAGTTTTTCTGCCATGAATTTAAGGGAAGAACACCCCTAAAAATATGTAGAAAAAATATTGACGACATTCTACATATTTTAAAAAAAAATTCACAATAAAATGTTCAATCTACTCATGAAACTTTATTAAAACTGAAAAAAAAGTTTTCGTTGCTTTTAGCTTCGAATAAAAGATGAAAAAATTTGAAAATTGTTTTTATACGCAAACCTGCATAAAACCAAAGTATGTCAACTGAAAAAAGGGAGCATAAAAAGAGAAAAAAGCTGATGTCGCGATAATCAGGATCGTAGATAACAGAACGTCTCCCGAGAAGGATTTCCCCTTTTTTTCTGAGACGAGAGTATATTCACGGTTGAGGGATCGGGTAAAGAGGACATCCATAGGCGGATCGTGTTTACGAGAGCGGCGATAGCTCGGGAGTGAAGCGAAGAAGAGACGAGATAGACTGGACGAGACTAGGGATCGAGTTTTCTGTCGACTTTGTGCATCGACAGTGTCCAGCCTTTCCTTGAAACTGTTGGCCCGTTTCGTCTCGATCGTTATCAGTCTCGCTCTTTTCTTGTGACTCTATTTTTTTTTATCTTCTTCTCCATACACTCAAATTTTCTTCCATCTTTTTATTCATCTCTTATCATTATTTATCTGGTTTTTATACTTGAAAGTAACTTACACTTTGCATTAGTTTACTTCTACTTATTTATTTTTTATCATCTTCTCAAGTTTTCTTCATTTTTTATCATTTTATACCTTTCTTATAATTTTATTTATCTGATTTTCATACTTGAAAATAATTTACACTTTGCATTGATTTATTTATTTTATTATCTTTTTCTCTATATATATACATGTACTCAAATTTTCTTTCATCTTTTTATTCAGCTCTTATCGTTATATCTATCTTGTTTTTCTATATGAAAATAATTTACTCGTTGCATTTATTAAATTTTTGTAAATATTTCATTGATATTTTTTGAATTTTTTTAATATCGCTCTCTACGAAGTCGCGTAACATTTCGGGGAAAACGGCGAGATTTCCGACAGAGGATAGCGAATCCGAGTCGCCTCACGTACGCGTCATCAAGCAACATCGCGATCCTACGTGTCATACAACGTCGTTACGGACGAAACGATCAACGAGGGAAAAAGGAGGAGGACAGCGCTCTCTCGCCTATGCTTTTCTCTCAAAAGAGTGCGCACCGGTTTCCTGTGTAAAACGTGAACAATGTTTCAATCTCCCGATCGCCCTGCGTCGCATCTTTCGACTTCGCTCGGACAACGTGTGTCGTTTCGTTTCGTGGGAAAAAAAAATAGAAAACCCTAACGATCTGGAATAGGAAATTACGAAATGCCAATCTTTCCTGTTACTTTTTGTCTCTTCAGTTACAACATTTTTGTAGTAATGATAATTACTCGAGCTAAATTTTGTTATAAAATTTGATACAAATTGACATTAATATGATACTTGACTTTTTTTCAAATTTTTATATCTTTCACCTTCTGTATACATCGAGATATTATAATTCTGAAAAACTGATGCGGAAATTTTTGTCACGTCTCATGAGACTTTTATTCTAAAGGTTGTGATTTTTAACGGTAAATATCTTCATTCATAAGCAGTGAAACATATCCCTAAATTTTGAACATTGTCTATAACACAGAGGTTCCCTCAACCCTAGAAAATTATTAAGGCCCTGGCATTTTTCTGCAAGAATTAAATATAAAGCTTTTTTCTAGTAGTTCGTTTCATTTTTCAGGATTTTAACGACGAAATTAAAAAAATAAATAAATCTCTATACGTTAAATAAAGACTCGAACTACATCTATTTAAAGTACTGGGGTTAGCGTAACACCAGAGTGGGGTACTTGTCTCACACAGTATGGGGTCTTAAGACTAATTAGACACCAAAAGAATGTCAATGAAAATTTTCAACGGATTATTTTGGAAAAATTTTAATTGATAGTGTTGCTTTTACATTCACATATATATACTCTAAAATTTTAAATTTTTCGTAATTTTTATATATAAGTTTTTTGTGAAATTTCGATGGGGAAATCACTAAGCTTTAACCTCAAATATCTTCAAAACTAAAATATTCATTTTAATTACGTTCCCATTAATCCGCAGTGCATTAAATAACCCACAGACTAGAGCACACGTTAAAACAACGAGAAATCTAAAATTGTTTCGACCTGAGACAAATCCACCCATATAAACAATTTATTTATTCTATTATCTGATTAATAATTGATGCGTTGCAACGGAGAAGTGGAAAGAGAGAGAGAGAGAGATGAAGAGGGTAATTGGTGTGAAATTTCCACAACGATAACAAGAAAATTCTATTATTATTCGCAATTTCGAGCCGGAGCGAATCTGAATTGATTGCTTTCGGCTGTTATCAATATTCATATACGACTCAACTAATTGGTTAGTCATTATTTCGTCCAATAGAGAACTGGCGCCTTTGAAGTGATTCTATTATTTTCTATATTGGCTTGAAAACAGTACAAACTATATGAATTTATTGAGAGTCTATTAAGGAGGTTCGATCGTTTCTCATGTGAAAATTATTTTTCAACTTTTTTCGCTAAAATTTGGCATACATTGAGATTAATGTGATACCTAACTTGTG